>JANIJG010007097.1:4243-83423 GCA_024611175.1 Megaceryle torquata
ATGAGCTGAAGGCGCTGGTGGTTTTGGGGGGGGGTTCGGTGGTGTGAGTGGGAGGATGTAAGAAGGGGATGTGGTTTGCCATCCATTTTCCTTCCCTCTTTTTTCTTTTTATTAAAGTGCAGGAAAAGAGCACATTTACCTCTTGGGTTTTTTAAAGGCATGAGGTTTAAATAAATGAGAAGTATTTTTCAATAACGAGTCATCAGAAAAAATGGCATCTGGAACACTGTGCTAACTATAAGCCTTCTCACTCACTGACGCCACAGCTGATGTGGAGGGAAGGACTACCTACAAGTATTTTAACTCAATTCCTGTTCTGATCCTATGTGTCCACAGGAGGATATGCAAGATATTACTGTAACAAGAAAGCACCTTAATTCAGTCTTGGAAACAGCATGCTCGGAGATAGCCTAAAGGGGCTATACCCACAACAAGGAGTGTGAGGCCAAGAAGAGTGGCTTTCACCTCTGACATGGTCTGTTCTGGTCCTGTGATCTGCATGGTCACTCCAAAAGGAATTTGCTATGCAAAGATTGCACCCCAAGGTAAGCAAAGGCTTGCTGGCTGAGAACAGTGAGGACATCTGCTATACAGTTAGGTAAAGGACCAGTGTAACATACCCTGACCTACTTCAGAGCTGGGAAAGTCCTGCTCATGAGAACTTTTATTGTGGGTGGTATTTGAAATACAGGATTTCATCTGAGTGTTGGAGTTGCATTTCTAGGCAGCTGAAGCTTAAACACTGGCCTTAGACATAAGAGGCCTTTTCTCAAGTGGATGTATGAAACCTTCAATGTTTGGGATTTGTTGGAGTTGTTTTTTATTTTGAGTATGAGTTTCAGTGAAAATTAAGGCATAAGAGGACAGAGGGTATGTTGGAAAAGTCCAACAGGAATTATCATCTTCTATTACTCTTTGTATGATACTTCAGTGGGCAATTACTGTGGGCTGATAATGACTGCTGGCTGACAGCACTGATGGTGAAGTGTTGCTCACACCATCTATGGACGAAGTTCCAGTTTTTGCCAGGTAAGCTGCTGCCGCACACTCAGCACTACAACTAGTTGAAGGGAGTCAGCAGGATGCTTTCAAACCTCTTCCAATGCTGATGGATGGATGAGTTTATATTGACAGTTCCTATGAAGACAGGAGTTAAAACACTGTTGAATTTTGTCATGCAAATGCTATAGGTAGTCATGAAGTCTTAAAGCAGCTTTTAAAATGATCTTAGGAGTCTGTCCCACTGCTGTGGGAAAGGAACTTTTCTAGAAATGATGGAAAAGTTTAAGAACTGTGTTAGAGTTTAACATCTTTCTGTCACATATGGGGCCTCTGAGGTAGAAAGAATAATCTGTTGTACAGCAGTTGAAGGGACCTGATCATCAAAACTTACTATCCTTTTGCCCAGAAATGACGTTTTGTCTGCCTGAGCAGCCTGATGGAGCTGACCCTCCTCTGAGCAGGAGATTGGACTAGATGATCTCTAGAGATCTGTTCCAACCACAGCTACTTGATGATTCTGTCACAGTTCCACCGTTTTTCTCTTATTTCTTTCACCCTCAGGCTTCACTATTGTGGAAGAAAATGTGATAAAGATCTAACCATCCTTTATTTTTTATTTTTAAAAGCTAAAAATACAATGCATTACTACCCAACAATGTGTGAATTTTCAAGAACCTTAGGCTCTTGAAAGTCACACACATAAAAATATCAAAGAATTCATATTCATGTGTATTCTTATGGAGTCTAAATTCATCACCTGATATGAAATACATGTGCTTATGCATGCAAAGTGGCACCCTTAAATGCTACAATATCAAGAAAACTTGTCAAGAAAATTTTTCTGATCTGCCAAGATCTGAGTTCAGAGAGACCCTCTTCACCTAACACAGATGAGGAGATCAGATGCTAAGTCAAACAGGAGCAACAAAGATGTTAATGATATATGTCAGTATCCTGAACTCAGATGTCCTGTAGTCAAGCCAAGAGGAACTGAGAAAGCCTTAGGATTGCTAAGGGATATCCATCAGATAGAGACAGTACTGTACATTCATTTACTAACTTGGTTTATTCAAAGATTATACTTATTTTAAACAATATTCTCCTTTTGACTTAGAGAGCAATCTAAGTTGTGTATATGAATCGAGGTATGGAAAAGCAAGTATTTGTCTCTGCATTTTATTATTATTATTAAGTCTATTATGATATATTAATACCTAGTTACATCCTATAGATCATTGCCAATTGTTAACATCTAACTGATGCAACTTCTCTGGAATCTAAAAAACTTCTGTGATACTATTTACATGATGTGATATTTCATGCTCTGAATAAATGTGAGTTTTGGTCTATATTCTGGTATCATTATTTTTTATATTATAATTATCTTAATTATTATTACCATAATAAACAGCTATACCTATTTGGAAGAAAAATGAGTTCTTTCCACGAGTAAAGAGAAACTAAATAAATCAGAAATGAAACAGAAACATATGATAATGTTGTATTCATGTTCCTTCTATGTAAATTGAAAGAATGCCCCTTACATGCTGACACTGAGGTTGTAAGTATTATAATTAAATGTTGTATTAACATGAGACTAGCCCACTATGGTAAACAATAACTTAGTGGAAGATTTTTGCAGGATTAATCAGTTCTATGGTATTCCCTCTATTTACCAATCCCACCTGTTTAACATTCTTTCCACTATTTTGATTCTTACAAATTTACAGTAATTGTATGCTTTCACTTACTAGTCTATTTTAGAGTATTAAGATAAAGTATTCTTTTCTGATTGCATTATCTATTTCTGTCTGAACTACAGGTTTCTTTTGTTGGCACCAGTACTCTGCCATGTTTTCCAAAACATAGTCTAACTAATTCTTGTTGCAGTTTACTTTTCATAAGCAAAATAAGAGATACCTAATGCCCCTCTGCTCCTTGTTTGCTGTACCACTGCATAAAACATCTGGAGAAGGACCATCTGGATCTGTGCTATATTTTTTAAGCATTTCCTTGAATCTTTTTAAGACCAGTAAAATATTTCATATTTTGGGGGGGTTAGAGAACTTTGAAAGAAAGGAAATAGATTTGGTCACCTATAAAAAATATAATAATATAATATAAATATACCAAACACACCAATATAGAAATTGCACCTAAGAGTATTTTCAAGGAGGTGACTAGATCCAGCTACATGTGATGAAGATCCAAACGGCCCTTGGGAAGGTCAAACAGAACTGAGCTTCATGATCTACTTTTTCTTCCACATAAGAAACACTACAGCATTTAAAGATTAAATGAAATATGCTGTTCTAGTGGCTCAATCAAGTGGTTTTTGAAAGTTCTTGCTCTGGGATTTACCAGGGGATGATGATCACTAGACAAGCTAAAATTGTTTATTGCATCATCAAGGATCTGTAAATTAATTTCCCTCTTAGGAGGCTGTTGCCTAAATAAATTCAGACCACATAATCCAGCAAGATTCTGAGGCATGAATTTTACTGCTTCTAGAAAATTAAGACCTCAGAGTCTGGAAATAGAAAGCATAGAGTGAAAGGCATATCTGTTCAGATTAGGGAACTGAATTCAAGGCTTGACTTCAATAATTCTGAAGAACTCAGTGGTGGTTACAGTGGGCACTTAAACACATTTGCCTACACTCTCTGAGGCAGGTTGTCACCCCCCAAAGTAGACACGGTGATAGATCTTCTATCTAAGAAGTTATAAATTGAACATTGTGATTTTTTTTTTCCTAGAGTAAGATCGTATTTCCTCAGTGTTTCTGTGCTCAAAAATAATTTATTTTCCTTTCATGTAGGAAAGCTGAAAGTTCTAAGAAATGTAATCTTGAACCTCACTATGCTGTGTTTACATGTCTCATATTTGCTATCTCAATAATTAATATTGTATAGAATATTGGGATTCCTCTTCCACTTAGCACATAATACCTGTTATTCCTAATTGGAGTCATAGTTACTTATTAAAGAACAGTAGATCTCTATTCAAGCTGTGGTTTGTAGTTCAGTGGGTTAAAAAATATAACACAGTCTCAGTCTTAAATTTCATAGATGATATGCTAGCCCTGTTGAAGTCAAGTAAAAGTTTGCTATTGATTTCCAATGATGAGAGTGTTCCACAATACAAGTTTGAACTGTAAAAAAAATCAATATTATTTTAAGACATTTACTGACAGAATTCTGTTTATTTTTAACTCCCCTGGTTCCTTCATATAGACCAAGAGAAATTAATTCAGAGGACCTTGTGGACTGATAGTTTAATGAATATCATTCAAACATGAGGCAACAGCCTAAATCATATGGCATTGCTTTCAGTTTTCAAACTTCCCCTTTATAACCAAAGTGGATTTTAGCATAGCAAAATGAAAAATTCACATACTTGATCAGATAAACCTAGGAATATCAAACAAACTAAGACAGACGTCTGAAATGTTTTGTTGATAATGATCTAGTTAAGTATGAACACACAATATGCAGATATACTTCATGTATATCTGCATTCTCCATCATTAGAAAATGATCAAAAGCAACTGATTTTTAAAGAACATTCAAGAACATCAGTTTGCAGGCTGAGATTTGGCCTGGACAGTTTTTTTCTAGAATCACTTTCCCCAAACAAGTTAATAAACTATGAAAATATTATTTTAAGGGATGCACTGACATCATATAACTGTGTATGTGTTTCACCAACTTGCTATGGAACTGAACACGTATTTTTATTTTACAGTATACCAATTTTCAGATTTACAACATACTGTTTTTAAAAAGCATAACAATTTTATGCCTATTTTCAGTTAAAGGAGATTATTAATTCACATTTGATATGGCAAGATTATTTCAGCTGCTGTGTATTAATATGTATATGTGGACTATAGTTTTAGAAAATTAAAAAGAGGGTTTTTTGTAATTTAAAAATATTTCTTGTACAGGTTTTCTTTTAAGTTCTAGAAAGGCAGTTTGGCTATTTTAATAATTTGTAAAGTAGAAATATATTTATCGGTGTTAAATGCAGTGCAATATACTTTACATAATAACATACAGAGTAAGCATGTGTGTCTTGCATTTTAGATAATGTTGTTCTTGCCTAATTTACACAGTAATAACCCACACTGTATTCCTCAAAGAGGGAATATATCCAACATATTGACAACATCCATACACAACAAATATTTGGACCACTCTGAGATGTTAAGGGAGTTACTTCGTGAGACAGATCACATGCTCTTGCTTCTCTGTGAAAATGAGATGGTACCTTAATTAATGCCGAATTGCAGTGGAATTCCATGTGAGTACTTATGACATTCACAAGGCTACAGAATGAGTTAATTATGATCAGTGTTATTACAGTGAATACCAAATGAATTAATAATGCTGGCACACTGAAAATGAAGTGTTACCCAGGACTGTGGTAGAACACGCAAGGTTAAATATTATGTGATGAAAGGCATTATGCACTCAGCAGGAAGAAGCAAAACTCAGTCCCTTCAGCTCCACACTCTCAAGCACGGTTTCTGCTAGCATCACGCACACTTCCTATTCGAACAAGTTGAATACACATTTTCCTGCAGGAACAAGTGTTCAGCAACACTAGCCACAGTTTAACTTTCCAGAGGGAGAAGTGGTGTTTTATAGCGGCACTCTGAAAGGCTCCTTCTCCTATTGACAGAATTTTTCTGGGTTTATAATGTTAAAATCCATTGACAGGAAGCTGGAGACAGAAAGAACACCTGAATCTCTGACAGCATGCTGCTCTGAGACAAGCTGTCACTTACCAGACATTGTAGACTCTAGCTGGAATGAAACTGAAATAAAACCACCTCATAGTACCAAATAACTTCTTGCTTCCTACCTTCTGAAGGTAACCTGCCTCAAATTTGTTGTGGATGTTTTGTTTAGATAAATTTCAACAATTCATATCTATTATAGATTTAGATGTGAAACCATAAATGGATTTAATCAGACATAATTATTTTTATGCCTACTACTCGAAAATATGCAGAAATGAATTTATGGTTATGTAGCAGTCAGTGGGAATTGTATTTATAAATGTCAAAAAACTGTTGGCAAATGCAAGTGTTAAATCAAGGAAAGCAGCTTTTAACTTCTACTGGCCAGATTTGCAATAAAGGAATCATTATTCCTTGTGAGGGCTAGGCTCTGATCCACGTACACTTCCAGCAGCTTCACTGAAATGCCTCAATTTATTCCATACATATAGGCATGGCAAAGAGATAAGAATTTGCCCTCTAAACTTTGACTACCTCTTCACTGGCTCTCTTATTTTCTGTAATTACAAACACATATTATACAGTATTCATCTGGGGGATTAATATAGATGAATGCATAAAATGAGGACTTACTGCACTTTTCTCCACCTTAACCCTTAGCATCCTTTCTCCAGCTAGAGATGCTGCTACTGCCTAACACATATGCACCCACCTTTACATGTGGATTGCAAGCTTGCAGGTTTTGTTAGAGGGAATCAAGCACGTGCTTAAAACTGTTGGTGCTTAACTCCTGTGTTCTCCAGGGTGAGTGTGCAGCACCACTTTCCTAATATGAGTTTTAGAGCTTCTGGTGGGATCAGTCTACTTTACATGCATGCTACCTCAACATATGATAGTTCTGCACCAAGCTCTGCTGCATAGTTCTGCTGTGAAGCTCTTATAGCTTGTCTTCCATTTGAAATCTCAGTTTATATTTAAGGAATTTGTGAAGTTTTACATTATATCGATGAATTATTTTGTAATACATCTTTATTAGATGATTCCAATTACATGCATACTAGACAGATAGGTTAAAAATACCTAATTTGCTCTAAAGAAATTCCCCTTCAAGTTCTAGATTTAAATGCAATGATTTTGCTTTGAAAAATAAGTGAACAACAGAAATCAAGATGGTCAGTAAAATCAATACCACAAGTTAGACCGGTCCCAGGACACTAAGTTATTTATGAACTGGAAGAAATATCCTGTATGGAACAGCACTGGTGTCTGATGTGTCTACACTTCTGATGTTTAAAATCATCATTTTTAAACAACCAGCAAAGGTAAAGCTAACTATTACTAAGTATACCTTTAACACAGAGTATGTTACAACCTTTACACTTATTTACAATTTTGAAGACATAACTAAGAGCTGGCTGTGTACATCATAGGCTTAATCCTAGTATCTGACTTTATCAAATGATGGGGTTCTCTTTCATTCCTGTACTCTATGTTATTGTGGAAATCAGTAGCATTTCCAATAAATTATAGATTGACCAGTACTAAAGAGTCTTGGTAAACCATACTCAGTCAACTCTTTTAAGCTTCTATTAGGCTCCTTTGAAAACCATAGAGTGCCCTCTGTTGATCAAAACATATTCTTCTAACATATTAAAGCTCTCACACAGCAAATGTTAGTTTCATTCTTTCCAATGCTTCAGTTAAAAAAAAAAAAAAAATATGCTCATTTTACAAAAGTGAAGGTATTCACTTAAAGACTGGTGTTAGAATACAGAAGGGTATAAATAAATAACCCCAAGCCACTGCACTACTGAATATTTACAGATAATATTGATAATTAGAAAGATACATACCTGGCAATACCAGTCGAAAGCAATTTCTTTCCCTGAATGTGCATTGGTATGCACATGCCTGTTGATTGGTGCCTATCATCCCAGACACGGTGATACACATTTCTATTAATATAATGAAAGACAATATGCTTAAAAACTTGATGCAAACACCAATGATAAATGCCACAGAACAAGAGTGAACAACAAAAAATGTGTAGTAAATGGTGATTACTTAATCCTACTATGTTCTCCACAAAAGCAAAACAGCTGAGTGCAGCTTTTAGCTCCCATGTTGTCTCTGCATGACAGAGAAAAATTGATGGCCTGGCTCACTGGTGACTCTTTGAAACTAAGTTACAGTACACCTTGATAAAACAGTAAATTTTCACACAATTTCTGGGCAGGAAATCATAGGAGGATGAGAACAGTCCGGATTTTTTTTTTTTTTCTTTTTTTCTTTTTCATATATTTGTTGGCTGAGTGGAAGTATTGTTATACTTACGATTGTTTCATATGGTGATTGAGGATGTCAGCACTGAAAGCAATTGATCTGCATTTTAGAAAATCTTATAAAATAAGATATCCTCATAGATTTTATTGAAATGCTGAGAACAGACTTCCACTTCATGGTGAATGTTGAGGTAAATAATAGTGTACACTTAATATTTTAGCTAAATAGTTCAATTTATCTTGTGTCTGTATCATTCTGCAGATAATGATTTATTTGTAGAAGTAATTATTCTGTGCTATTTTGTAATAAAGGAGGACCAATTTCCAGTCTTCTGTAGAAATTTGAAGATGTAGTAAAAAAAAAAAAAAAAAAGACTTGTGTAGTTTAATTTCTACTGCTATATTAGGACTTCAGTACAAGTGTTGAAGAAACAGTTTCTAATGCTGAAAGTGTGTATTCAGAAATATAGTGGTAACTATAAAAGCATACAGACAATTCACCTTTTGAATCAGGATCACTAGTAAATACTAGCAAATACAGTAAAACAACATTAATCTCCTAATATAAACCGTATAGACTTAACCCAGAGGCATTGAAATTAAAAAAAATACAGAAACTCTGTGTTCATCAATGGTCTTGCCTCTTGCTTGCATTGTATTTGTTCTCCATATGCGATTTTTTTTCCTAATGTTATAATTAAAACTTGTATTCATGAGCTTTTATTAAATTGAGAATATGGTAATACGATTTTTTTTTAAAGTACATTTATCAGTAGTACTTTTGCATATAATGTCCTTTTTGTCAGGTCCACAGATTAAACCCATTTCAGTTGTGAAATGAAATATCTCAAATAATTTTTTTGTGGAGAAAAAAAGAGGATAAATGTCAAAGGAAAAGCACAAGAGTATTTTGGAAAATTACTAATATAGGTTACCATTCAAACTGATTCTCATTTATTTTCTTTGAAATCTTAATGATTCTATAAGTTTGTACACATTTTTGGTGACTACTACTGAAAAGTAAACTAAATTCTAAAAATAATATTTAATAACATATGGAAGAAAAAAAAAACCACCAAAAATAACCAGATTAATGCATTTTTTAATGGAAAATCTCACAGTCATTAAAAATAATATATCATTTTATTGTCAGACTGGAAGGAAAAAAAAATGCTTTGGCGTGTGTTTATTTAATATATGTTTCCTTTGGATTACCAGAATATTTTTTACAAATTCCCTCAAAATGAATGGAATGAATACGTAGAAATCACTTCCAGTATAGAAGACTCAGAATATTCCCATGCAGAATATTCCCAAAACAACACATTTGTTACATTCCTGTGCTTTCCAGCTCTCCTAGTAGCCACAAGAGGGCACTCTGCTTTTGTTTGTAACTTGTTCAGCTACTCTGCATCGTGCATATGCTGTTTTACAAGTAATATTAAATTTTTAACTTTCACTTCCCATTTCAAAGATTATATATTTTACCGCTGTATATAAGGAACTGATGAAATGATCGGATGTAAAGTCATTAATGAGTCACTACACTTCTACACCTTGACTCACTCGATTGATTGCAATTGCATTCCTGGAGCTATCACAAACACATTTTGTTGCGTGGGGTATATATGATACACCCAGAAACACTACTGATTAATATTTTCACAGAATCACAGAATGTTTGGGGTTGGAAGGGGCCTCAAAAGATCATCGAGTCCAAACCCCCTGCCTGAGGAGGATCACCTCAGTCAGGTCACATAGGACCATGTCCAGGTGGGTTTTGAATGTCTCCAGAGAAGGAGACTCCTCAGCCTCCCTGGGCAGCCTGTTCCAGTGCTCTGTCTTCTTCACCATGAAAAAGTTTCTCCTTACATTTACATGGAACCTCCTATGTTCCAGCTTGCACCTGTTGCCCTTTGTCCTATAATTGGATGTCACTGAGAAGAGCAATTTTTGTATGGAAAGATTGAACTCTGGGGCAATATTAAACAGAAGCAGGACTCACTCTTCTGAGTCACACTGGAAGCAGGTGCAGACCTTCTGTAGTATCTGAGAAGAGGGACTGCACTGGAGGAAGATGGTGTGGGTATAATCACATGTCCACAAAAATCTCTTTATTTTTGTCAGGCTATGCCTTGACTGCAAAGGATTATACATTCAACAGCTACTTGTAGGCTGTATTCCTTATAGCTGACCCTAAAATATCTATTCTATTAGTAATTTAAAATGTGATAAACAGCAGCCAAAACGTGACTTTTTTTTCAATATACATTTTCTAGTGTAATATAAAATGCCTTCTTCTGTACATAACAAGTAAGGAACATTAACAAAAATTAGTATTTATATCTGCAAGCTAGACACAGAAGGCTGCCTTGTTTTTTTCAGTATCCTAGAGTATATATAGCTTTAGGCTATTCAAGACTAATCTTCTAACCAGATTTCCAAGTAAGCTTTCCAAGAAGAAAGCTGTCTAGGAAAGGCACAGGGCAGTCCTATATGTGCCTGTGCATCACTCCTTTTCAGAAGCACAGGGTGCTTTTCCCTGGGAGCTGCATAACAGCAAGGGGAGGGTTGCTGGTGTCTTCCACCTTTTCAGCCTTTTGACACTGTGTCTTCATCTGGAAGACCATTCTCCACACTTCATCATTACCACAGGTAAGCTTTGTCCCTTTAGCTGGGCCTTTAACAGGCCTTTAACAGACCCATACTGGGTCCTGTGTCACGGTGAAACATGAATAACATTCAAACTGTATTTGTTGTTTATCTATGCCATGTTGTAGATGTTAAACATCTTTCCATCAAACTTCAGCTCAGAAGCTCAAGAAATAGGATTTTCCCTATGGAAACCTTCCCTCTGGAAATCTTCAAAGACATTTCCTTCTTCATGCTGACTGAAAAGCTCAGGCGCTGCTTTTTCAACCTCAAATTGATTAAATTTCAGTCTCAAGTTACATGCCTAAACTAGGCAGATTCTGCATGCAAGAATTTCTAGCACAAACTGCTAGAATAGCACCCTATGGAGATTAGAAGGTGTGGAAAAGGATTTTGTAAAACAAAGACAAGCAACCAAAAAACATTAATTTTATAACATAGCCAGTGTGTTCTGCTCATCAACTTCCCTGGTGTGCTGCTAGAACAACATCAGAGACCTCAATTGTTCATAGATTATTAAAACACAAGTATGACACTTTCACAGCTCCCACAAGGGCTGTACTGTTCGTTGCATGAATGGAGTAAAAAGGTACTAAGAAGTTTATAATATTTTAATAATATCATGGTATGTAGTAATGTCATAGTATGATACTTGTGATCAATGTAGTCATAAGACAAAAAAAATTAAAAGTATAGTCCCAAAAACTGGAATGTAAAGAGGTAGACTGCATAGCACTGATTTTTCTTTTCTCTCAGTTTCAGTTTCTTGAAGGAAGTGAGACACAAGCAAAGCAACAAGGTATGCTTAATTTAGCTGAGTGCAGAAACAGATGTTTCTTTGTATGGCCTGTGCAGAAATCACTTGATCTCCATCTCCTGACCCTACTGCCAGTCTCTGCAGATGTGCATCAGGCCTCTATTTTTGTAAAGTATTTCACAGTTAGATGTTGATCATAAAATTGGCAAAATGAAACTACAGCATTCTTTTCCCTCTGGAGGGAGAGGAGAAAAAGAATTATGGGTTTGATTTGAGGGAGATTTAGAGGCGTAAACCTGTTTACAACATCATAGCTGCTAGAAAGTCAAATCATGTCAGTGGTTGCTGGTAAGACTAGATTCATCCAGATGTTCCCCTCTATTTTTCTGTAAATAGCTGTGGTCACTCTCTACCCAGCGAGTCAGCCATGACAGGAGGCAAGATGAATCCAACTGGCAGTAGCTGCAGAAATGGGGACCCTCCACCTCCTGTGAGAGCCAGCAGCTCTGTATTGGGTGATATTTCATGTTGGCATCATTTCTTCAACCAGCTGCTGTCCCAGCCTGGTATCAGTGTTTCTCTCATTTCAAAACTGACCCTTCTCTTAGCTATGAGCAGCTCTGAAAGTAAAGACAACTAATTCTTGCACAAGAAATAAGGGTTTGTCTGATCTATCCAAAGGCCACATTCAAGCCTGAATCCTTTTTCCTTCACCCTGATTATTAAAGATACAACAGCTAGAGGTTTGGTTTCCTTTATTGCAATGCTCATCACCTGCACTGCATAAACAGATCTACTACCACTGCATGTTTTTGTATAATTTTGTATTCTTTGATAGCAAAATCATCAGGGAAGGGTAGGCTCTCAGCAACAACCACAGCATTGGTGGCAACTGCTGGAAGTATGCTGAATTAGATGGACCAATCCATTACTCTGGCAGATAATTCTTTTCTCTTGTTTGAAACTAGAAAGCAACACTGAAAATCTCTCCTGGCTTTAAGTAATGAAAACACAATATATTATGCTCATGTTAGATCCATCAAAAAATTAAAGTATAAGTCAAGTCAAATGACTTCCCAATTAGCCAGCCAGGTTTGTTTCCATGAAAAATGCAAATGACAGATGAGTGATGAGATCCTGTATGTGTTACTGTTTTGCAGTCTCAGACTTTTTAGCTAGAACTGTAGTAATAAATAATGCTTCTGAGTGCTCATGCTGTGAAATTCCTCGCTGTTGTGAATACAACTCTTCACTACCTGCAGGTGCAGCAGTGAAAGTACAAGCATTGTTAATCACCCCTAAAGCAGTGAAAGAGAAAAGAAGGGAAGATCCTTCCTGCAATGTCTTTCATGTAAACCTTGTGAATATAGATATTATGTTATCTTGAGGAATTCAATAGTGCACCTGGTTAGAGGCTGGATATGTCAGATACTCTTTCCTCTGCACTAATCCTCTCACTCCCCTCCTGCCTCTTAGAAAGGTTCTTATTTAGTACAGGAAAGAGTACTGACAATTTTTAGAGTGAGCAGGCAGAGATGTTATCCCATAGCTACCCATGAAAGGACCAGCCCTGCAAGTTCAAGGTAGTCCTTCCCAACAGGCAAATGGCAGTAGTGGCTGCTACAAGGCTCAGCAGTAACTTCTCTCCTCAAGGGTACTGAAATGTCAGCCTTGAAATGTGAGTCTGCCTCTGACCTACACACATTACTTCTCAGGGTGAAAACTTTGCTTTACTTCTTGTATCCGCCTTGTTCTCACCACAACACTTGGCCAGAGGTTCAGCTAACACTAGCAGGGCTTATGGTCTGTAACATGTAATTGTGTTCTTTCAAATTCCAGGCACTTCAAGCCTGGTCACTGCCCCCACTGTTGCATGCTAAATTGCAAGCCACTGAGTGTATAATTGCATTTTTACTCTATTCATAGCAGATATCTTAGAAGTAATGCACCAACTCCCTGCAGAGCTGCAGGCCCTCTGAGATGATACCTGTATCCATTGCTATTCTCTTGATTCTTCCCTTTAGAGTGGGGGTATCACACAGAAGTTAGAGTCAATCTAATTTATGATGCAGATATTTCTTATGTGACACATAAAAGATTGCAAATTTATCTAATGTGTTACAGAAAACAGTTTTCTATAAATACTTTTTGTCTTTAATCCCTTCAGTTGATGATTTCTGATTCTCCAGCTAATTTGACACAATTATCTAGCCTATACCCTGTTATCTTATGCCTGCTCTTAATGTTGTCAAAGTGAATGTTGAATTCTGCCTGAATAATGCATGCAAAGGTGTTAGATGTTTTGTCTAAGACTGACAGTTTTGTAAAGGGACAATATAGCTTAGAAAATCATCTACCAGTGTCAACCTGGATATTTCCATCTTTATTTTCCATTTTTGCAAGGAAAAGTTGTGTATCCTTTGCACAGCTCTGTAGACTGCCATTACTTTTACATGGCAACAATCTTTATCTAGATTGCTGCTAGCAACTCTATGTGGGACATGCTAGGTTTCTTCACTCCAGACTTTGGGGAAGAGTATATAATATTTGTTCAAAGATGCTTTGTTGTTTTGGTTTACATACACAATGAAGTTGAAACATGTGGGGTCTTCTGACTTTCACATGTTCTGCATGGTAGCCATAGTTCCCCTAGCTTTGATATGGGAGTGATAATATTATGAGCCTAACACATTGGCATGCATATGAATATTGTGATAAAAGACGAATATTTCTATTACTTCAAGATCTGATTTTTTTTTTCAACTCTTCCATTAAACAGAATAAGTCTGGCTTAGATGCAGTATTAGGTAGCTCCACTAAACCACTTGTTACTGCAGTAGAGCATGGTCTGTTGTCCACTGCATCCTCTTTTCTTTCTAATTCAATGCAATCTTATTTTCCAAGTAGCACCAAGATAGTGCTACACAGCTTATGTGAAAGACCTGTACTTGAGGTGTATTGTTTTGGCAAAGCTGCAGAACAGTATTAACATCACTTTTGGACATTCATAAAAATCTAGAGATTATTTTAAGTCTGATAGTACAGGTATGTCTCTACTGTGTCAACCTCATCTCCAGTTAGTGAATTCTTTTCCGTCCATCTTTACTACTTACTGGTTTCAACTGACTCCAGCTGCATTTTTCAACATGTAATATGAGGAAACCTAAGCATGGATGGACTATTTCTAAGAATTCCAGAAAAGCTAAATAACAAAAGCGAAGTCATTGTCATGAAATTAGAATACATTTTGCATGAAATTAGAATTCATGTTGCAGACATCTACCTCTTTAGAGGAAGACACGGGTGAAAACTGAAAAAAAAAGATGTAAATCATTGTAATATACTGGATCTAAGCACTGGATCCAATTTAACTCACACTTTTTACAGAACATCCTTACCACTCCCAGAGGCAAGCAAAGGTATATGAGAGTACCTTAAAGTTCTGTAGGCCCACCTGACTAAACAACCACCATAATCAACCCAGGGGAGAAGCACTTTATGTACACATTTATTTAAGAGGAGATCATGCAAGTCTAGATCAAAGCTTCAAGGTTAAGGTGGCATTTACAACAAGAGTGTAAATTACCATCTAACAATATTGAAATGGGTTTTGGTCTTAATATTTATATGTTAATCTTACTGTATTTTCCATGCTGTATGCAATAAAGTTTGGTCATATCCCCTCAGAAAAAGAGAATACATATTTACATGTTTTATTTCAAGTGGATTAGGTCACTATTTTTCCATTCTCTACAAATTAGGAAATTTGGCATTAAAAATACAGATCCTAAAATTTCAAAAATACACTGAACACTAGAAGTATATTAAAATAGAAACAGGATTGACAACAAATGTTTATAGGGTAGCATGGCATTGCTAAGAGAGGTTGCTGTCACTTCAAAAGCAGAAATTGCAAATCTATCAAAAGCTCTTCAAATTAATTTAGTGAAATTTCAGTTTAAAAGAAATCCAAACTTGCTAAATTAGGAAATATGAAACACCCAAAGAGCCTGGGATCTGCTTTACCATGGCTTTTGGATGAGGGTTTTTCATGAAAAAACCTGTTTCCTCACAACCTCCAGTATGTTTATGTCCAGAAGTGTTTTCAGAAGAACTGGAGGCATGTGGCCAGTAACATACATTAAAACACCCAAGTTACTGAGGAAAGCAAATGTGGAAAGATGTTAAAAAGTATTTTATTTTAGAAGTATTTCTTTGTCTGCTTTTCAAAACATCTGAGGAAAGCAAGTTTTTGTTATTTCTTTAAAAAAAAAAATGTTTCCACACTTACAACAAAACGTTTTTTGGAGTGAGAGGAATAGGATGGGAAATTTGCAGATTTCAAAATTCTGTTTTGAGACATGAAGAGGTTAAAAGAAAATAGTTCTGTTTTCTGTCAAACAAGACTTTAAAAAATAATAATTACAGGTTTTACCACCATGAAGAACTTCAGGAGGCATAGCTGATTATCTAGATTTTAAAGGTAATAAAAGTCCTAGGAAGACACAAGGTTTTGCCAGTTTTGTAAGGAAGGTGTGGAGGCTGGAAGAGGTTTGTCTCATGGATGCGACTGTGCTCCATTTGATACATGACTCAGACAAAGTTTGTCTTTTACTCAGATCTTTTCAGAATTTCTCTTATTTGCCTGTGGGTAAGGAAATTTTTGTGGAAGAGAGAGCAAGGAAAAGAGGAATGCTAGTAGAGGCTGGTAATGATCAGCCAAACTCAACTCATTATTTCTCATAGGCTATGCCTAGCACATCTGGGTGTATCACTAGGCAAAAAGCAGAGCCCTACAAAGGGCTGTCCTCAGTGAAAGGAGATAATTTTTAACTTTGCCATTACCATACATGTCACTGTATGCACAGAGGCAGATGGTGGGAAAAAGATATGGTTTATACCTGTTTAGATGGCTGGTTTCTGAATCCCACCTAGTGCCTCACTACCACTGCTGAGAACACAAAAGTCTCACTCACTATTTGAATAATTTTATTTTTAATAATTATTTTAACCAGTCTTGCTTATGACCTGTCTACATGGCAACATTCAGATGACAGTGTCAAAGTGACATCAACACAGAACAAATATACCCTGTTGCTCAGCTTCAAGCAGTGGTACCTAGCAGGTACCTAGCAGGTACCACTGAGTAATCTTGATACTGAGTAAAGTTTGCCATCCAGATGTTGGGAAAAAAAAAAAAAAAAAAGAAAAAAAAAAAAGAAAATTCTGTAAATGTAAATATTGACACATTAAGCAGTCTTTGGAAATATAAATTCTGGGGTTTGAGTATTTAACTTTCTTGCATCCAAGACTTCAGTTCATACTTTTCCACCTTAAGTCTAGCTCACATATGTCAGCCTGAGAAAACTGATACATGTAAGTCACTTTTGCTATCAGTATTGCTCATGATACTAGTTGGGAAGAACATGAAAAGTCAACAGAATTTAAATGTTTCCCTTACAGAATGCTTCTTCTGGATACAATAATATCAGATACTGTATGCACATGAATATTTGCTTAAATTATCATATAACTAACATGTTAATTCATATTACTAATTTTTTATATTTTTAACTCTTCAAAGAATAAGGAAAAACTTTTTTTTTTTTTTTTAACTATGGTATGGCTTAACAATACTTGTATGAAAAGCAGGTTAATAAGATACAGAAGATAAAGCCTCTGTCAGGGATGAATGTCATACAACCATAGGACCCTGCTGTCATGAAAGAACAAACACAGCTGTCACATACACAGCTACACTTTCCCATTAGTGAAGATTTTCCAGTAGCACTAATTTATGTTATCTTTAAAGCACTTCATCAAGACTCTCTGGAAATTATTCACAGACAGGTCTTCTAGTAAATGGGAAAGAGATCCCAAAGATCATTTTCAAGCTGGAGTTATACTAAACACAAAGGATTCGAGGTGACCCAAATGATATTTTACCATGTTAAATCCTCCCACAGTTGTATTTCTAGAGTCAACTAGAGTCAAAGATTTCTTTGATTTGTGATCTGTACAACACATAAAATACTTAATACAGGCTTGCATGCTTTGGTTTTTTTTTGTTTTGGTTGTTTTTTTGGGGTTTTTGTTTGTTTTTTGTTTTGGTTTTTTTGGTGGGGGGGTTAGGGCAGCTTATAAATTTATTGCAGTCTTATCAGATTGATTTATGGGGCACAGCTCAGATTTCTTATAGCTGAATTACCAAGCACAAACCAAGTACACCATCCCATTAAAAATGAATTTACTATGGGAACTGCGCAGTGAAAGTTAAATAATGGTTTGATTTTCAAGCTGAAACTGAAATATTTGCTTTTCTGCCAACTAATCCAAAACAGTCTATGAATAATTGCATTACCTTCACTTTTAAAATGTTATTTATTTCCACTGAAGGTCATAGTCTTTGGGGAAAAATTGCAGAACAATAAGCATTACTTTACATACTCCGACCTGTAGAGTCACCAGTGTCACACCTTCACACTGAAGGGTGTGCTTATCTTGGCAAAAGAACTCAGTTAGGCTGATGGGATTTTTTTTCTTTTAATGTATGTTCATTTTATTTTGAAGTAAATTTTACATATGTCTACATATACATGAATAGCTGCAATTCATATGAAATACAAAGTCATTAATGAGTTCCAGATCAACAAAATCTAGAACAAAAAAAGTTATTAATCCCAGAGCACATCATCACAAGTTATATTTACCTCACATTTCATAAGAAGTAATATTTTAGCAAATGTCCTAAAGAATAAGGAAAAAAAAAAAAAAGTGTATGAGGTTCTCTTTTTCATACTTCTTTCTCCTATCAGTCTGACTTAATGCTATAAATTCAACTGTACAGACCTTTAAAGGAGAGATAAATGATGATAATAGAATATAAAATGTTATTAGAATGACCTACTGTAGGTATTTCTCAAAGTTTCTATTCTTCAGTCAACAAGGATAAAAAAAAATTCCCTAGAACAGTAAAAATACAGGATCCCAGCCTGACCAGCTGATACATTTTATTTCTAAAATTTCCTGTATGTGCTTAGGATTGAAGAGAACAGTCATTTTTAAAAGAAGTCCTACATATAATTTTTCATCAGATGGTATGGAAACCTTGCCTAACATATCAAAATTTATAAAATAAGAAAACATCAGATTTGAATGCATAATGTCTCCAAAAATTAATAATAACAACAACAATAAAACAGATAGTAAAGGTAAATATATCCCCTCCTTGCCATTTTCAGTTATTAGCAATTATTTATTTGGGGTGATCATTTGAACTTGTAAGCAAGTTATGACAACGACTGAGTATTTGAACTGCTGTTCATGCTGCTAGGTGAGGTCAACTCAACTGAGTTAAATATTGCTCAACATACTTATTCATCACAGAATCTCTTGTGAACTAAAAAGGAGTCCTTGGTCTGGAACTCCCAATTTGTTCATGATCATGGAGCCTTGGAAGACCAGAGGAACTCATTGTGTGTCTATACTTCAACACACAGGCAGTATATATTTTGTTTTTCCTCCGTACACTGCATCCTCTATTCTGTTTCTTAAGCACAGCAGTTCATTTATCCTCATGCAACCCAAAGTTCACTACCATAAATTCCTCCTACACCACTTTTAAGCACACAGTGTCCAATAACAACTTACAAAGTGGAACAGATGATGACTGACTGCAAAAGAACAAATTGCCTTCCCAGTTGGGTGCAATAGAGATGAATTATATTAAAACTGAACATCACACTTAACCAGGTGAGTGACATACATGCTTACATATTCTCACTGTGCACTGCTGGCCTTTGGAAGAAGTCACTAGCAAGTGCTTGCTTGATTCCACTTTTTCCCTGTCTGGCATACATCCATGCAAGACCTATGTCAGCTATCTGGTGTAAGGGTACGATTCAGATGCAGAGAATCATCAACAAGTTATATGTGGAAAGAACAACCAGTTTCTGTGGGTTTTGTCTCATGAAAAGAATCATAGTAAAAATATGCAGAATCAGCATTGTCTGATCAAGACATAAACCTCCTTCATCCAGGTTTTTTTTCACTTTTGGTCTGGAGTTGTCCCATTCAGCTGTGCATTTGGAAAGCATCCTGCATCACCTTGTATCTATGGCAAACACTCTGCAGTCCTACTGACAGGTACTGTATTGCCAGAAAGGAATTTGGTCCGATCTTCCTAATACAGGTCATGGGAGCAACCTGCACATTATGTTGAAGGAAGACAGAAAACAAGGGCCAAAAGCTGAAAGATTTTTGTGATAAAAGAGTAGGACAGAGAGACCTACTAGACAATGAACTCCATAAAGAGGTACATCTATATTTATCTGCAGGTGATACAGTGTGCAAAAGAACATTTATAGAAAGTGCAAGTGTGATGTGCATACACAGTACTGAGTGCTTCTAACCCATTGATTTATTATACCATTTGACAGTAGTTTCCCAGTAATGGATCATAGTTGCTAATGATGATTTTAAAGTGCAATTGGAATGAAAATAGGACTTACTCTCTTTAATCTGTTATGTGTGACAGATTACGGTAGATGTGATTTACTACTTGTGTTCTGAAATACTGTGATTGGCCAGTGGTGCAGAATGTGCTATAAAAAGATGGCATAGAGATAAGTTTTTTCATACCTTCTTTCTAGTTTTCCAGCTGTGTTGGCAGGTCTTACTTTTACATGTACATAATCTCTTTAGAGATATTGTTTGATTTTTTATTTCCTGAGCAATTAAGAACACTAAAAAAATGTAAAAAAACCCCAAACAAACAAACAAACAAAACCAAAACAAAAACCAAACAAACAAAAACCCCAAACAAACAAAAAAACAAAACAAACCAAAAAAAAACCCACAACACCTATCTGACATAGGATATGTCAGCATTTATAATTTTTGACAGTTTAAGCTTTTAAAACGTTGCCTCACATTCTCCTGTGGTTATAAAACACTTCACAAAGACAGAAATTGTAAATTACTTTTTCATAATGCTTAACAATAATCATCTACTTGGTGAACCTCTTGCCATTCTTGGGGAATTTGGGCCCTCAGGACCAAGTGTACTGAAGAGACTGTCAGTAAGTGGGCTCAATCAAGTTATGTTGGATAATTACTGACAAAGGTCAGGGACCATGTCAACTGCCATGCAAACAGAGGGTTAATTCATGCTCTCTTTTCCCTTCCAAAGACTTGCACAAATAGTGAGGAGGAAATATCAACTGCTGGTAGGAGAGGAGAGAGTATAATGTCTTTGGGAAAACTGTATTCCAAGTTCAAAGTTCCTTGGAATAGCATGTTTTTGTATTTACAAAACTAGAAAGGGATTTCAGGTATTAATTTTTTCTTTCTACCATTGTTCTCACAAATACTATCCTGGAAGAAGTTGGAGAACTCACTTTGTATACTCAAAAAAGGTACTAAGCTCACTTCAGAGTATATATCTGTATATCCCTCTATATAATAGTCATCCCAAATCTTAGTCTTACCTTCTATCTTCCATCATAAACTTATAACATTCTTACTTTTTAAATATACTTACCATGAGAGCAAAGGTCAACTTAAGCAAAGTCAGTGCCAGCAGAGATCAGCAAAAGAGGAGACTGGACACAGTATTCTGGACAGAAAATTTATATTCAGAAAATGAAAACAGAGCTTGCCTTTGGAGAACTAATATGATGCACAACCAAGTTGCATAAGAAGGATTGTTTTGTCCACTCACTTTCTCTCCTGGTATTATTTTGATAGATATTTCACTAAGTGGGTGCATCTTTTTTTCCAGGTTTCACTCGTTTTCAGAGCAGAGGCCAGTGATTGCTAATTCTGCTTACTAACTAGAAATGCAGAAATAGTGTCGAAGATGCTTTGCATGACAGCCTTTTATTTTCTGCTGTTATTTACCTAAGTCAAAGACAGAGCAACGTTCTTCTCCTATAATCCTGACCCAGCCTTTAGAGCAGCAGGTGCTTTCTCTCCAGAACCATGGAGAGTGCCTTGGCCGCCCCCAGGGGCATCCCTCCCCTCCCAGTCACGAGTCGAACAAAGTTCAAGAAAAAAAGTATTTTAAGAGGGGGGGGGAAAAAAAAAAAAAAAAAAAAAAAGGTGTATGGGTATATGCTGATAAACTGGAGATGAGGCAGGTATATGTGATGTTGATTTATAGATGAAAGTCCCCTCAGGGAATGTTTTCTTTTTCTCAGTTCACTATATGCTGTTCACTGAACACTCAGTTCACTATACACAAAGAATAACATCATGCATGTTAGTCTTTGCCTGCAATTGGAAAGCAGTTTGCTTGAGGAGATTTTGATAGACAGCCCAGTTTTTATGGATTTTTGAAGTGGTATCCTGAAATAGGACTTTTAAATCTTCTGGTAGCAGAGAAAGGTCTTTGAGTCTGCTTTTCTTCCTACTGTAAACTGCATAGAGATGCTTGACCCACCATTTACCTTTGCTTGTATTGTTTACATCCCTCAGTCACAATCACATAACTTTCTTGTGGCAACAATAGATACTGTACAAATGGACAGAGTTTTACAGAAAGTATAATGTGTTTTTTACCTGTCAGCTACAATGGATGAGCCTTCTCTCTGAGGATTGTTAGCAACACTCTGAAGATCCTAGTGTGAAAATTTTTGTTTCAAATATTAAGTATAATTTTCTCTGAAGATGGACCCTGGAATCTATTCCAATTTTGGGGATTCTTTCCCCAAACAAATTTCCTAATAGTGGTTTTACTGAAAAAATCTCAGTATTGGAATGACTTGTTAGAGTCCTAAAAACAGGACAGTGGGTGTCTGTTGGCATGCATATTTGGGAATGTACGATCAGTTTTAAATTGAAAAGCACAATTCATATCACTTTTCTTCTCCCAGTTTCACAGTGATGATCAGCTGGGAGACTGGAAAGCGCCTCCTGCTTTTCAACAGCTTACAAGAATAAACTATGCAAAGCCAAGAATTCACAATGGAATTCCTTTCAATACTTCATCAGACAAAAAACCTCACACCATTCTTTATCAGAGGTGCTATTCCTCATCAACACATAGCGTTGAATTGCTTTAGGCATTCTCATAAATGTGATTGTAGTTATAAAGAGAAAAACAAGGTGAGGTGGAAATGTTCAAGAGCTGATATTTTCTCTTCTTTAACCACCAGGTTTCTTGAATACTAAGTTGTCTTTTTTTTCACATTCCTGACAGACAACTTATATTCCATCAGCTAAGATTCCTGAAAAAGAACTCTGTGCAGAATACAACCAGTTTAATAATTAGGTGTCAAAGGCAGACTGTTTACACACAAAGAAAATTCAAATTCTCAAAAAAAGGCCGCTACAAAAAAGTGAGCAGAAAAAAACTCACATCTTCTTGCATGTGGATAACATACGCAAATACAGTGCACATGAAAACACACATATCATATATATCAATCCGCTTGTGGATGGAAAACAGACTAGATGATCACTTTACATCCATTCTAACATTCCTCCTCTGTGATTCTCTGTGTGTGAGTGCATACAACCATGCACAAAACATTCTCATCAACTAAGGATAAGACATGACAGGCATTTAGTTACAAGTTATTAGCAACTTGAAAGAAGTGGTGAAAAACTGGACTCTAATGGCAGCTGCAGAAGAGATTTTCTTTTTATTTTTTAAGAGAACACTTCATAGTGCCAGAAAACAACAGATCTGAAAAAGCTCCAAAAGAATACCTGAAATTCCAGATCCTTTTCTAAGGTCTTGAGCAAAAACCTCTTTGTCATTGCTGGCATTAAAGAAATGCTATACAGTCTGAACAAACTTAATGCTTCTATTCAAGACTGTCTCAAAAGAATGAAATCAACTAAAAGATTAGATGGAATCTGAGTTTCAGACCAGAAATTCATTTGTAACAGGATTCCTTTTAATAACAAATGCTATTTAATATTATTGATGTGGGTGTTATGGTACTCAAAAGCATGTCACCTCCTCAAAGAGATTTATAATTCCTTTCATAAGATGATTGTAAAGAAGTCCCCCTTTTCTTTGATAACTGACCCAGAGGGCATTTACTGAGTTCAAAGAGAAGGCACAGATATAATTTTTTCCCATTGTAAAGGCAATCTGCATAGAAGATAGAGCACAAAGGATCTCACTTTATTCCCTCATATAGACACTTCATTTAATATGTTAATCATGAATAATGTTTCTTTGTCTGAGCTGTTGACTCAGCTTTACTTAGGTGCATATTATTATATTACGTAATTCCCAAGCGAGTGATGGCATAACCTTGTATGTTATATAGGCTTGTCCAAAAAAAAGCCCATTCTTTTTGAGTCAACTGTACCAGATAACAAAAATAGTATGTATTAAGAGCTGCAGAAGATGTTGGTGATGACTTAGAAGAGTAAACATAACTGCAGAAGTCAACATGGCAGTGCACTTGACTCATTGTAGCCATTTAGCTCACAGAGAAAAACAGGACTAAGCCCTCAAAAAAAAAAAAAAAAAAAAAAAAAAAAAAAAAAAAAAAAAAAAAAAAAAGAGTCAGTGAATCTTTTCTTTTTCCTTTCTCTTAATTCCTGAATATTGCTCAAGTCTGGGACATGTTCAGACTATCAGTGAAATATCTGTTCTGAGATAAGTGAAACATGACAGGAAAACATGCACGTCACTTGCTTGGTATTGTAGTATTTGGTATATGGTGGACAGGTGCATACTTCTGTTTATCTTTGTAGTGACTCTGCTCTCGTGTAACCTTGTCTGCTTCTGGAACTAGTGGCTTCCTAATAACATATCTAACTCCTCTTTTTCCTTTTCTTTTTTTTTTTTTTTTTTTTTTTTTTTTTTTAATATAAAATCTCCCGGTAAGTCCTGTTAGATTTTAGTCTGAAGTATCTACAAAATGAGACTCTTCTTTGACGTACTTAGACCTATGTTTAGAGTATAAGCATTCTTCTTAATATTTGTATAGTTTTGTCTCTAGGCACTTCCTTGTACTTCCATTTCTTTCTGAACAAACAGCATTTGCAAGTTGTCAGTAATGCCTATAGGACGTCCCACTTTAGAAGAAAAAAAAAAATCCAAATATTTTGCTATCATAGTTATAGATCTGAGAAAAATAACAGCTGTTACCAAAGTACGGTATGGGCCAGGTTTACAGCTTTCGGTAGATGTATGTGCACACATAAACTTGGGCAAACACAGCTTATGTGCCACAGGAAGAACTTCCCATTCTGAGCATCTGGTTATCCATAAATACTGTCTCTCTTGCCTGTGAAACACAAAAAGACCAACAGACTTTGGAGAATCCTCTCAGTTGCTCTAAAATGCTACTTTCTCCTGGGACTGTAAGAGGTGAAAAGTTCAATATAAAAACTATGTCTTTAACTTTCAACAAGATACAACACAAGCATGAAGATTAGTCTTTGCTAGAAAACTTCTAAAATTATTTTGCTTTTCTTCTTCATTTTGGTGTTCTTCTTCTCCAGCTCTCTCCCCATAGGTATCTTTTTACTCAGAAATTATTCAATACAGTAATTTCCTCCTGTATGTTCTCTTACAGCAGGGTGCAATTGAGGTAATCTTGTCACTGATTAAAAGTTCCTCAGTGGGGAACCTTGGTGGGTACTAAGCCAGAAGAAGACATTTTGTCAACAGCCCATTATATTTCCACATAGATACCAGCTTGTTGACATGGCAACTTGAATTTCATCCTTCTGCTTTATGTACAGTTATTATCTATGAGGCTGATGCAGGAGTTTCACGCTTTCATGGGAATAAAATACAGACCACAACTTCCAGTGGAAATAGTTTTGTTTTACCAAATGTCACAACAAGAATGAGAGCTTGTTCTGGAGTAACACACTGTACTGACTACCAAAGACAAAATACTATTCCTGCACTTTATGCTCTCCATTTATACATAGCCTATTAGTCAGTTTTCTCACATGCTGACCTACAGTTGCCATATGTTACTGTAGAGACATTCATTACACATTTTTAATCCTCTGGATTCCTAACATAGATCAGAGAATAAGAAATACCTTTATCATCAGCATTTCAGCAATATTGCCAATACCACTGTATATGGGAATTAGATACTTTTTTCTCCTCTATGCTTAAAATAGCATTTAAATGATTTGGTGGAATTATATTAGTCTCTGAAGTTCTAAACTTTTGATGAAGCTCTTTCACCCCCAGTAGTGTGGAGTTTATGTCAGTTTGAAAATATAGCCTAAAAAAAAAAGGTCATGTTTCACCCTTTCTCCATTTCTGGTATGTGGTAATTCACCATTCTTATGCATTTCCATTCTGTTCGCTACTGTTTTGATGTTCTGCCACCACTCCTGTCTCATGATCCGGTGATATTCCCAGACTGACCATAATCTGCCAGTGTCCTTGTCCTCCCTTTATCTTTAGATCCACTTGCTCAATCTCCTTGCAGCCTGTACAGTCACTTACTTCCCAGCTATCCTTTGAGAAGTTACTCCTCCAAAATCACCAAGAAGAAATACCCTTGGTATTGATAGATAAAATCTTTTTCTGGTCAACTCTGAACAACTGGTGGCCCTGAAACACCTCATACAAACAGCTATGCAGTGACAGTTTGGATCCTCAAGTGTTGAGACAGGTAAGACTACCCTGAAACACCCATATAGCCATATTTTATTATGTTTCTATATTTAATAACTATGACACTGAGGAAAAATATTTATCAAGCAGCTGCTCTTCATTATATCACATGCTAATAGTTGCATGCATTCTTCCTGATCACAGGACAGTACTTGCCAGGAAGGGACAGATAAAGATCAGGAAAGTGACATTACTGATACCAACCTCTAATTAATTGGTGAGTTTATGGTTTTCATCTGTCAGCTTGCCAGTAATGAAGCTTGAATTATATAAAATGGCAATAAAAAATGATTCCTATATTAAACTTAAGAAAACAGAACTGCAGCAGATTTTCTCATTACGGATCTTTATACAACGTGTTGTAAAATAACTTTTTGCCTACATAAAAAGAAAAATAAAGCCATCCAAGAACAAGTTTTCAGCTAGCCCACCCAGTTTCAAATGTAATTGAGTTTTAAATGGCAAGATATAAGCTAAATAAAATAATAATTAAAAAAAAAAGGTGGCCTATAAAATTGCATCCAGAGGAAATTCAGATTAAGTTGATACATGCTTTTAGAGATAAAAAAAAGGCATTTATATCCAATTCTGAGCCAAATTGTGAATATATATCTAAAAAGTCTGATAAGGTTTTGGGAATCTGTGAAGACTGACTTAGGTTTTGTAAGGTAAATTTCTTTGTTAGTATGGCAACCCAAAGGCTGCACACTGCATACAGTCCAAATTCATCCTCCCTCTGGGACTTAATTAATGATGTTGCAAATTAACAAAGGTGCAGAGGCCATTCTTTCATTATTCTTGTAGGGTTTTTTCCTAAAAATACTTTCTCAGTCCTCTTCTACTTATCATTTCATTATTTTTTACTCTTAGAACATCTTATTGAGTAAGGTTATGAGAAACCTGTCAAAGGGAGTCTGAAGGCTTCACTTGACTCTTCCTAATCAATATCGATACTGCCAAGAAAGTAAATTTCTGAGAAATATTGAGAGTCTAAGGGAGCCATTTCAGGAAACCTGAGGATTGCATTATTTAGAAGCATTGCAATGGTCAATTCCATCAAAGACAACATGCAAGGCAGTAGAAGACGAGACCCCCTTTACCAAAACCTCTTTCACCAAACAGTACCAAATTGGGTCAAATAAATTGAGTGCATGGAACCCAGGGACTTCTAAATAGACATCACTATAAACTCTGTAACCTTGTTGGGTTTTGGATCAGATCCCACATACTTAAAGGTAGAAAAATCTTTCAATTACCTCTAGATAAGTAGTTTCTAAGCAAACAAGCGAGAAAAAAGCCCTGTTTCACAGCAGTCCTGGTTTCTAAGAGTCTGGTGTACAGTTCCTGGTCTGTGCTTATTACAGCAACATTGTAATAAAAGAAAGAGGCATCTTCTCCTCCCTCTTTATGCTGTGAGGAAAGGCTGGGTGTGGCAAACTGACATCCTGCTTCAGATCCAAAATACCCTATAGTACTGCCCCTGTTAATCAACTGGTTAGTTGTGTCTGTTTCTATAGGTTTATTTGAATGAAAGTAACAGCATATGGAAGAAAAATCACCTTTTCTTTCAGTATGGGTAAAAAATATCAAACAATAGCATGTTAAAGTACCAATATAAGCTGTAATGTGGTTCCTGGTCTCTTAAGGTTCTTACATCACAGCAATATGGAAAACTGTCATGACACACATTTCATCTTCTTGCTTCACGCTAGGGCTTTCACTATCCAGGGCTTTCATTGTTCAGAAAGTGAGTAATAAAAGAGAGACAAGGATGGAAATTAGTTAGGTATGCTTTCAAGTAGAGATTTTACTTTTTTGCAAGTCATAAAAAAAAAAAAATTTAACTCTTTTTAAAGGGAAATCCAAATTTTATCCCTTAGTTAGCATACCCCTATATCTAAGGTTATTACAGCAAAACAAACATCGCGTGCCAAGATCTGCAGTACATGTTAATCCATTTATTTTTTCTTAATAGTCCTGCAGCACATTCATAATTTATGTATGCAGAATTTGAATTAAATTAATTGCATTCAAAGATACAATATTTCTACCTACAATTCAACAGCAGTACACAATTTCGGGTTATTAATCTTGCACTTCA
Organism: Megaceryle torquata; assembly: GCA_024611175.1. NCBI lineage: Eukaryota > Metazoa > Chordata > Aves > Coraciiformes > Cerylidae > Megaceryle > Megaceryle torquata. The sequence continues at coordinate 32,396 of JANIJG010007097.1, forward strand.
GGTTTTGGTGTTGAAATTTCAATGGATCTCATTCCAGATTTATGCCAGAGATTAATTGCAAAAAGACAGCATAAGTAATTTTCATTTATTTATTATTATACCTTGGCTCTAAACTTCATCATAAATATTATATTCAACATATGTGACTCATGAAGGTACACAGTCAGTAAATTTTCCTTTGGCAAAGTGCATTAAAATTCTTTCTCTATACCTTTTTTTCACAGACATAGTAACAAGACTTTTTACTACTAGACTCTCACATAATGTATGTAGACTACAGCCACTTCAGGAAATAAGGTATTATTTCAAAAGGCTATGCATGCAGTTGCACTAAGTACTAAAGATTATATGAGCATTTTGCTACAACTTACAGTTTATCTACCTTAAGAGGGACAATTTAAGAGGGACCACTGAGTGGTCTCAACTGTTATTGTGGTTGTGTTCTGGGTTCAGCTAGGACAGGGTTAATTTTCAGAAGAAGCTGTGAGTGGCCACATCCAGAATAGCTGGACCAAACCAGACAATGGGATATTGGACACCATACTGACATCTTGTCCTTTATATAAGAGGGGAGCTGGCTAGGGAAAAGGAGAGTGATTCAAGCAGCAGTTGGGTAGTGAGCAGTTAGCTGTGTTGTGCATCACTCACTTTATATATCATTTCACTGGTATTATTGTCTTTACTCTTGTTTCTTTTCTCTTTGTTCTGTTCTATTAAACTGTCCTTCTCTCAGCCCACGGGGTTTTAACTTGATTTCTCCCTCCCAGCCAACAGCGGAAAGGAGGAAGGAGTGAGTGAGCAGCTGTGTGGTGCTTAGTTGTCAGATGAAGTTAAACCACAACAGGTTGTACTGGATTTAATGGGAACTGCTGGTGCTCATCCCAGTGCTAGGATGAGACTGATGGGAACAAACCACTGCATTTCACTATAAACTCTGTAACCTAGTTGGGTTTTGGATCAGATCCCATGTACTTTAAGGCAGAAAAATCTTTCAATTACCTTTAGAAAAGTAGTTTCTAAGCAAACAAGCAAGCAAAAAGCCCTGTTTCACAGTAGTCTCGTTGCTAAGATTCTGGTGTCCAGTTCCTGCTCTGTTCTTAAGCACCTTCTGAAATGGATCAGGATGCTCCTAGTCATGTAAAACTTCCTGAGGTACAACAACCACCCTTTAGAGATAGCGAGCTAGTCTGTAGAAGTCTATAGCCTTATCTTCCCCAGTACATAGAGATACCATCTAACAGCGTGTTGAATACCAGACATCTATACAGTTAACATAAATACTTATCACCTGTCTATCCATAGGTGGAGACATAGATCTTCCAGGCATCTGTATGACTTTTGTGCTGCAGCTTGGTGTTTGAAAAGCGGATCTAACACATCCTTTCGGTAAACCTCATCTTCTCCCCTGCTGCTCCTTGCCCTATAGTAATGACAGATCAGGTAAAATGGGTAGCATTGATCATCTCCCTGTTTCTCCACGGAATTCACCCCACAGGCTGCCAAGGACAGTGACAGTGCTCGGACATGTCTCCCACTGTCCTGACCCTGTTTACCATCCACCCTGTGAATTTTCTGGAAAAAATAAAGTGACAGTTTTTTATCATATTTATTTAATATCTCTTCTTCATCTTTGCAAGGTCTTTCTATGTGTTTTCCAGCCTTAATTCACTCTCCTACTCCTTTTCTGCTGCCCTGCAATCAGGGCTTTGAGGTCACCTTGACATTAACTGCTTTTTCAACAAGATTAAGATTTTACATTGATATTGGAGGCAAACACTTTAATAACATTAAATTAAGCAATTACAGTAAAGTCAAAATCTAAGATGCACACTAAAGACCCAGAATAATTCAGATAACTAAAGTGAAGCTAATGCATTTAGGCTGTTAATCAGTAACATGACCTCTAAAACTATGAGGAACAGTTGTTGGAAAGAGCTGTCATTCTCTCCTGCTAGAGCCTGAAGGAAGCCAGCTTGTTCAGAGCTTGATAATGACTGGTAGATTGCAGAAAGAGTATGAGATTCAATGAAGAAACCAATAGCTTTCATTTGCTTCCTGAAAGCTGGAGTGCTGAATTTGTGTACTAACATCCCACTATTACCAGTCCTTCTGCATGTGCACTTGCACTGCTTCATGATTTCACTAGGCTAATTCTGACCCAGAATTGGTTAGTTTGCTTAACACAGTTTCTGAAAAGGCCAATCATCAATATTTAAGAAACTAAATGGTTAAAAACTATTTACATCCTCATCACAGATGCATCATAATAACTGCACATAGTTGTAGCTCCCTCACTAGAATAGTAATTCAAACATGAAGAATCACACAGTGAACAAATAGAAATACTTTTAATAGACACCTGGAGGATTTTGCCCAAGATGGGTATGACATATCCTTCTTGGTATTTGTGCTGGGATGGTGACCCACTGTGCCTGTCTTCAGTAGGTGGAATGACTGCTGGTGTGTACAAGCTAGAGCAAGTACAGTCTACTTCTAAAGCCAAGGTCAGGAGGAAAGTCCAGAAGCCTTAAGTTACTGCTCATTCTCTTCTACTGAGTCACTTCCACGGATATACTAGAAAATGATTTCTAGACATTATAATGTCATCTTTGGCAGAACTGCCTTCCTTTCTCCCTAAATTTCCCTCTCCAGACTGACTCACTCTCTGCACTTAGTGTCTGTACACACCCTAACTTCAGGCTTGTCTAAATTTTTTAAATTTTTTTTGCCAAGAGCTATTTTTTGCCAGAAATCACGTGTATGTGGGATTTTGCCACAAAACCAACGTATTTAAAACCACTAGTACCAATAATAAACTCTAAATTTAAAATGAGGAGGAGGACTGAATCTAAAAATGTGGTCTATTTTAGGTAATGGATCGATGTTTCTGTTTTGAAGTAAGTTATCTTCCAAATGTGATTCTGTTTGTCAGCAAAAGAGCATAATAGAAAACTGAGTAGATTATTTTTCAGCAAATGAAAGAATATTCACATGAGTTTTGGTGAGTGCCTGTCCCAAATTTACAATCACATGTAGAAACCTTGATCCAGACTACTAGAAGACTGTAACTTTTTCAAGAAGACTTTAGCAATTTATAAAGTATCTCACAGATTTGATTTCAAATAACAGAAAACATTTGTGCAGCAACTTCAAGACAAAAGTTCCTTGCAAACTTTGTACAGCAATTAATCTCATGGCTACTAAATTTTTTCTAAACTATGTTTGAAAAGATTTTGTAGGTTAAATCAACCAAGCATGGCTATATAGTCAATCTTTTTGTGTATAAATCTTCACATGCACATCAGGATCATATCACCTGTATATTTATCAGATAGTAAATACTATCAATAGAAGTCCCAAGTAAACCTATACCAAACCTATACTGTTGGGCTGTGTAAAGATCAGTACAGACCCAAGGCTGATAGAAAACGTCATCTTTGTATTTTTTATTAGCCATGGTCACTCTATTTGGATGACAATAGTGATGACAACTGTTCCACCCCTTAAAAAGAAAGAAATGCCAATCATTATCTTACATGAATAAACAGAGGATAAAAATAGCAAAAATTGAGATAAAACCTTATGGAGTTTATGCAGAGGTGGCTGTAGTAGACTGTCAGGCATAAGACAGTATGCTCAATAATAATAATTCAAACAATTTTAAAACAAAACTCTTGCAATGTTCATGTTGCTGACACATGAAAAATATGGAAAATTACAAGATGGCTTCTGCAGAGGCAACAAATGCTTGCAGTAGTATTATCCATCATTTTTCATATATATCCCTCAGCTGTTTGTGACATAGTTTTTCAGGATGCACCCATGTTAAAATTATATATATATATATAGAGAGAGAGAGACCAAAAGACTCCTGCTTTGCCATCAGCTTATTAGCTCCTTTCTCATCTGAAACAATGTTGTTGCAAAATTCAGTTGGAAAGGAGTTATTTTCATCTGTGGCCACATTGTGTCTGTGACCATAGAAATTCCAAATAGATTCTAGTATTTCTATGTTACCACGCAGTTGAATAATAATCCATTATTTACCTGTCTTCAATCTCTTTTCCTCATCTGCCTGGAAGTTCCTGCAGGAGATACCTGTTTTCACTCTGAAATAGATGGTACAACCTCCCAGGAGATTGGTTCTGGATACTTAAAGCAGAAAGTTTAGATTTCCTTTTCTTACAGTGGTAACAAATGCAGAGCTATGGCTAAGGAAAGGTTGGATAGACCACCTTGCTGAGGGAAAGCTGGAGAACCCAAGGGCAGAATGTGGTTACTAAGAGTCCTCTGGTGAACTTACATCAGTGGGAGTTTCTCATGGCCGCATCACCAGATGGCACCATTTGTGCCTCATTCTCTCCTGATCACTTCCTCATCCTTCAGCTTCTGCCACCTCCATCTGCCCATTCAAGCCTACCATTATTCCAAATGGCTGTGACTTCTGCTGCTGCTTTGCATTTGGCCCAAGTGGTATAGACATGTTACAAGAGAGAACCACAAGAAAGCTGTACACTCCTACTGACTCTGAAGAGATTTTTACTTATGCAGCAAACCAGAACCTACCTCAGTATCTGGGCCATAATCAGAACCTGGGGACTAGTTTAAGCCTAGGCTACTATGGAGAGTATTTCTGAGCTTGGGTAAAGCAGAGAAGCACTAACAAAATTACAACATTAAGAATTACTTTAAATTAAGTAAAAGTTCTTCATATTTGCCGTATGCAAATAGTGTAATCTGAAACAATGCAGCTCAAGGAATGAGAACTTCTGTTTTTATAATGTTGTTAGGTTGATCTGTTTATTATTAGATAATGTTTTTATAGCCACCAAAGAAATAACCAAAAGTGTTTATATGATACTCTCTGGAAGCATCTGACTCATAAAATGAAAACTTAATGTTACCAGAAAACATTGGTAAGCTGGCTTTGCTATCTGTCATTAGAAAATTATCTTTTATGGTTTTTTTGCAGTCTGATATACTTGTAAGTTATCTTTTTTTGTAATATCTGTTCTTTTTTCCACCTCAGTAAGCTAACAGAAGGATCTGGGCTCTGAGTTAGTCATTCTCTCTTCGTTCACTCTTCCTTTAAACAAGGCACACAGGAAAAAAGCTCTTGTTAAATGCCAAAGTACTGGATCCTATTTTTTCAGTGCTGAAAAGAAAAGCCACACTTGCTATTCTTCAGCTTCAAGCCTAATCACACATATTTAAAGTGTCTGATGGTCACAAGTGACATTGCTTACAGTCTCTTGAAACTTGTACTTCTTGATAGCTTGAATATAATTTTAAATAACTGTTACTTGCTACTTTCTCTTAAAAGAGGAACATTTTTTAACACTTCATTAGCACGAAAGGAACCTTTTTGGATATGGAAGAGCTGTCTGTTTATAAACCTAGTTCCTTCTTGTACCTTCTCTCAAGTCAGCAGAAGAGCTATCTGGAAAGGGCCAGTGTGCTGACCCGAGCAGGTCCTCTTTACATAGCTCCTTGTTCAAGGGCCCAGATGGCCCAAAAAGTCTCAGATGATCAGCTGCTCCAAACTAATGCTTTGTTTTATTTGTTTTCTATTTCTTTCTTCAGCTGAAAGGGACCTACAATCATCTAGTCCAACTGCCTGACCACTTCAGGCCCGAACAAAAGCTTAAGTGTGTTAAGAGCATTGTCCAAATGCCCCTTAAATACGGACAGGGTTGGGGCATCCACCACCTCTCTAGGAAGCCTTTGGCTCTGCTTTAGCTTGTTTTGACACCTTCACTGACATGTGTCTGACCTTTACCACTGCCTGGAGTTACACAGGCCTTAACCCTGAGTGATGATGAGAGACTATATCAGGAGGACACAGGAGCTACAGTTACTAGCACACTCGGTAGAAGGAAGAAACCATGTCAATCTATGTGGAATAGAAGCTAGAGAAACTAAAAAAAAAAACCTCTGCTTTCTTGCAATTTCATTTTCCCAGTTGCTCTGAACAGCAGCTATGTTATTACCTCAGTAATACCCAGGGACTAGAGACACAGCCCAGGAGGTGCTTGCTGTGCTTTGAATCATACCTTCAGTAGGTAGCAAGGCTGCTGGGAGACTTGCTTAGTCCTCAACACTTCATTAGGCTGCTGTAAAGAACTAATGCTGTTAGTGTGTACACTGACAGAACCTCAGAGAACTAAATATCATCTGTGTTAGGAAATGCACGAAAGCCTCATTAAATAAATAATATATATAAAGGACATCGCTAGATGTAAAATGTTTTCATTACAGTGTCTCTAGCTAAATCATTTCAGGATAAAGCTGATCAAACAATTTCTGAAAGGTCTACTGGTTAATTCAGTACCTTATTAAATGTCATATAAACACATTACATTCACAAAGATGATCAGGAGACTGGAGCACCTCCCCTGTGAAGACAGACTGACAGAGTTAAGTTTGTTCCTGACCCTGGCTGGGAGTTGGAACTTTAAGGTCCCTTCCAACACAAATCATTCTACAATTCTATGACTCATGATTGTCTAATCATGGTTAGTCTGAGATTAGTGACTGGGAGTCTGGTGACTCTGCTAGGAGTCCCCCAGGCTACAGTCCCACAGGTAGCTCCCCTGCCTCTCTGTCTTCACTCTAATTGACCTAGCAAAAAAAAAAAAAAAAAGCCCTTTCTTTTTTTCACCCTGCTTTCAGGGTGAAGTTACATTAAACAGGGTGAGTTGATGTTATCACTCATCATCACTGAAAAGGGAAACCACTTGTCTTTCCCCTCCTCTGTGTTCCCTAGCACCTGTTCCCACCATGCAGGTAGCACTGATGAACTCTCAGTGGCATGTTCAGCTCAGTAACCCAGCATACAAACCCAGAAAAAAAAATTTAAAAAGAACATATTATGCTCAAATAGTGAGTTCAGTGGGCTTGGGGAGGGGACTGATGAGTATTAGATCAAGAGAAGGAGAAAGGACTGCCATGGTGGCTGATGGTTCCTGTAGAAGAGATACTTACTTGCAAGAGGCCCTCTGAGCACTGGAGGAGAAAGACCTCCCCTTCTCAGGGGACAGAGAGATGTTAGAAAATCCCACAAGGCTTATGGAAACACACCCTGGAAAAATTAATCTTCCATTTTTTCAACTGTGTCAGTGTTTATTTGTCTGAGTATTGCCAGGAATAATGCTAATGGACAGGAAGAAAGACAAAATACAGTGAAAAGGGTTTTGTCTTTGTAAAATAGCTGGAATGGTACTAACTTGGACAAGTATAAGAACAAAAAAGCCTCTGCATATGTTCAGCACATGTTTTTTTTTTTTCATATATTGATGCTTCCTGACAAGTTTCACACATTTAATATTTTTTGTTGTTTCAAGGCTACCTAACACTATCTGTCTTAAATTCTGGCATTTAAATCTAGTTTTCACTTATTAAATCAAATGTTCTAAATGTCCTCAAAAAAATGTATGTTTTTATAGCACCAAATAAAACCAAAGTATTTTGAATAGAAAATACATAACACATAGGACTGGTAAAATGACAACACTTAAATACTGATTTTCTATACACTCTGCATTTCATAAGTACAGTTTTATTAATACAATTTTATTAATAAAAAATAAAGCAACAAAAAAGAGCCAATTATGAAAATAAAACCAGATTTATTGAGCTAAAGTTATATCTGTTAACCATAGTTAACTATTACTATATATAACTATATAAAGTTAACTATAACTGTATATAGCTATAAACTATAGTTAATATACTATTAACTATATAGATTAACTATAATCTATGGAGTACCTCCTTTTTTTTTTTTTTTTCCAGAGGAATACCTCTGATTCTCTGACTTCAGTCCCTTGGAGCTTCAGCATAACCCAGTATTTCTTAATTTAAGCTTGCTTCTGATGTCACAGACATTTTTTTTAAAAAACCTAGCCTTCATTTCCCTTAGTCATAAAAGGCATCATGGTCATCAGCAATTTTATATCCTTCCTGCCCTCCCGTGACCTACATCCAAAACTCACCTTACATGAAAATCTTTCTACAAACTCAACCAACTACTCTAAACAGATTTAAATGAACTCTTTGTTGCAATCTTAATGAGATAACAAAGTACAGTAGTAAGAAAGATCCTCTTAGATTTGGTAGATTTAAGTTCAGTGCCTGTTCCACAGAGGATTTTCTTACCACCTAGGCAACTTGGCTAGTGGGATTCATGCACTTAAATATCTTTTTTGAATACTGATTTTAGCACCTGTGTGATCTGACATCCTATGTGTACTGAGTGTAATAAAAATCCCTGATTTCACCAGTGTTATGACCATAAGAATGACAAAAATTAGAGCAGCCTCATACATCCTGGAACAAAACATTTAGGGATAAGATCCCCTTTACGAGTCTTGCAGGATCCTGATTGATACAACACAGAGAGTCTCAAGTAATTGTTTGGAATGTATATATGTAGGTATGTATGTATTTTTTTTTTTATGAACAGCAGAAAGATCTTGCTGGATGAGGGAAGGGCAGTGGATGAGGGAAAGGCAGTGGATGTTGTTTACCTGGACTTCAGCAAAACCTTTGATACTGTTCTCCACCGCATCCTCATGAAAAAAATGGCTGCCCTAGACCTGGATGGGTGTACGCTCTGCTGGATCAAACACTAGCTGGATAGCCGGTCACAGAGAGTGATGGTGAATGGAGTTAAAATCAGTTACCAGTTGGTCACAAGTGGTGTTCCCCCCATGGCTCAGTGCTGGGGCCACTCCTGTTTAATCTTTATCAATGATCCTGATGAGGAGATTGAGAGTACACTCAGTAAATTTGCAGATGACACTGAGTTATGGGGAGTGTTGATCTGCTTGAGGGTAGGAAGGCCCTCCAGAGGTACCTGGACAGGCTGAGGCCAATCATATGGGCTTCAAAAAGGCCAAGTGGTGAGTCCTGAACTTGGGCCACAACAACCACAGGCAATGCTACAGGCCTGGGGAGGAGCAGCTGGAAAGCTGCTTGGCAGAAAGGGACCTGGGGGTGTTGATCAACAAACAGTTGAACACAAGCTAGCAGTGTGCCCGGGTGACCAAGAAGGCCAATGGCATCCTGGCCTGTATCAGTAATGTGGCCAGTAGGACTAGAGAAGGGATTGTCCCCCTGTACTTGGCACTGGTGAAGCCACACCTTGAGTACTGTGTTCAGGTTTGGGCGCCACAGTGTAAGACATATCGAGGTGCTGGAGCAGGTCCAGGAAGCTGGTGAAGGGTCTTGAGAATTAAGTCTTATGGGGAGTGACTGAGGCAATGGTGCTTGTTTAGTCTGAAGAAAAGGGGAGACCTTATCACTCCCCACAACTCCCTGAAAGGATGTCGCAGAGAAGTGTGTGTTGATTTCTTCTCACAAGACACAACTGATAGGCCAAGAAGAAATGGCATCAAGCTGCACCAGAGGAGGTTTAGATTGGACATTAAGAAAAACTTCTATACCAAAATGATTATCAAAGACTGGAACAGGCTGCCCAGAGAGGTGGTTGAATCACTATGCCTGGATGTATTTAAAAGCTGTCTAGATATGATGCTCAAGGATACAGTGTAGTAGTGGCCCTGGTAGAGTTAAATAATGGTTGGACTTGATGATCAACCATAGTGATGCTGTGATTCTGTGATTTTGTGCTCTTGATTAAATTTTGATGCAAAAAGGGAATTATGCAAAAAGAGGTGCTATACACAAATAAGTTATTGCATTATTAATTAAGAAATAGAATTAATAATTAAATTAGGAAAATTAAAACTACAATCAGTGCACTTTTTACTATTAAATTAATTATTAAATACTATAAATAGCTTAAGCTTTCCTCAGTGATCCAGTTACGTTTCAACTACATATTCTTCTATTGTCAGCGGTATACCTGCAGTGAAAGAAGACTTGACTAGCACTGCCTTCCAGTTTTTGCCTACATTACTAATTGTAGCAACACTGTTAACCACAGTTGGTAGAGCCTTACTGATGGGTATTTTCACTGCCTTGCTTCCAAGACAGACTGAGCTTTGAAGGATGGTTTCACAGCTCTTGTAAGCTGAATTAACACCCCACCACGGCTGATGCAAACACTGGTCCCTGCCTACCCTGACTTTCTGTCCCAGCACTAACCACTCACTTCTGTTGTTTACAGTGTGCCAGCTCCAGAGCTAATGAGGTACTTCTGGGAACCAATTTCTGTCATGAAAGAGCAGAAATTGAATGCAGCAACCTAGCTGTGAGTTAGATCAACTTACGGCAAAGCCTGCCAGAGCTGGAACAAGGCATGAAGGGGGCTTCAGGGGACAGAAACACGTGGATGAGGAAAAGGGGGATCAAGGGGATGGGGAGTAAGGCTTTCTTGGCCACTGATATCACTTTCACTTACTACTGACTCTTGTCCTTAGTGTGAACCTTCACAAATAGTAAATATAGACAAAAATGACCAGAAGGCGGGGCAGGTTTTTTCATGTTAAATTGATACTCCCAGTGGTTCTTTTCTGGAGTGTGTTCAGTATCTGATGATGAGTAACATCCCAGACACATTCTTCAGATTTTGTTGTCTTCTTCTGACAAACTAGAAGAACCAGACAGGCTAACAGCAACCTTGACAGGTTCTCCCTAGACTGCAGGCACAGCTAATGGCACAAGCACCTTCTTCCCAGAAGCCAAATGGCAGGATGTGGCAATCATAAAATAGTTTGGTTTGGAAAAGACCTTAAAGATCATCCAGTTACAATCCCCCTGACATGGGCAGGGATGTCTTCCAATAGACCAGGTTGCTCAAAGCCCCATCCAACATGGCCTTGAACACTTATAGGGAGGGAATATCCACAGCTTCTCTGGACAACCTGTTCCAGTGCCTCACCACCCTCACAGTAAAGAATTTCTTCCTAATATCTAATCTAAATCCATCCTCTTCCAGTTTAAAACCCTGACCCCTCATTCTATCACTACACTCCCTGATAAAGAGTCCCTCCTCATCTTTCCTGTCCTTAACTTGCGTGTATTGTTGGGAGGTACTGGGCTGATCAAAAACTGTCTTTTCTTGAAAATAATTAATAAAACATCTGTAATAACAGTAACAGTAATAATAATAAAAAGCTGACTGACTTTAGACCTGAAGTTCTTAAACAATATGGAATGTCCAGTCAAGGAACCTTTCCAAATTACAGAATATCTTGAAATCTGTAAAACCAGTGGAATAGCAGTGTCTGATCACTCAGTTCAGCTTCTGGCACAAGAGAAATGAATGGCTGGGAGCAAGGCCAAAGAGCATACTGGATCAGCAATTTTCACATGCCATAGTAGCTCTTCAGGGAGTGTTACTGTGTTGTACCAGTTAAAGCACCATTATCCTCTCCTTGTAAATATCTGTATCAGCAACATGGAAGACAGAGGGTCAGCTTTCAAAAATATTTTGAGAAGTAGTGGTAATTGTTTCATCCTTATTTCTTATTTTTAGGCTTTTTCGCATCTACTATGAAATTCAAATTACATGCTTTAAAATCCCTGTGAGGCCACCACATCCCTATGATGCTGCTGGGTATATCATGTCTTGTGCAGAGTCCTTGTGAAACATTCCTCATTCTGGGATTAATTCTTCATTATGTAGAATTTAAGCTAATTTAGCCCCATGTGGCCTATGAAGGTCAGACTAATTTCTCCTGTCCGTACTTCCTACTTGATTTTCCCCTCCTATCATATCAGTCAGCTTGTCCTTATACACAAGTTGAAGTGCAAACCACTGTGAATAAATGTGGAGTCTTGGGCTTGAAACCTGAGCTGAAGTAACAGCCATAAGGCATTCATGCAGGTCATGCTGCCAGCAAAGGTAGCTCAAGGGTCCCAACACAGCATGCCTCTCTTTTCAGCTATTCTACAAGCACAGACTCACATAATGGCTAAGCCTTTTATGAAGGAGGGAGGGAAGACCTCACAGTAACAAGGAAAATGGGTACAGAGATATCCTGCTAACCCATGGAGAAGGAGTGGTTTTACATCTCTTGTATCTGATCTCCACTGCTGCTGAAAGGTGCAATTCCAGTCATGCCTGGCCACATCTCACCTTCCCGTTGTATTGCAGCTGTCTGCTTCAACAGCACAGGCAGCTGAAACAGCTTGCTGACCTAGCTGAGAAAATACCTTTTTGTGATTGTTTTTTCCAGCTGAGTTAACTGAGCTTCTCTGACTCACTGCACAGCCTCACAAGCACCAGTAGTACCACAAGAGAATCAATCCCCACCACCACCTTGGGGAGAATCACCCTTTTTGGAAGACCACCTTCTCAAACTGGCTAAAGATAGTTGTGAAACCACACAACAGAATATGAACCTAGTACAGGTAAGCATGTAGCTGTGAATCAGCACATAAAACTAAATGCCAAACCCAGAAGACTTTAATTAGACTATTGTTAATGTAGCACTCCAGTTGCTAATGACCTGAGATTAGTATAGATCACTCTGATGTGCAAGATCATGGCTTTTTTGACTATGAGAGAAGTATTGTCAAGAACAAATAAACTGAGAGAAAGCATAACTGTTACATGTTGTTGAAGTATATCAGTTGCTAACAATTTGAGCTTTGTCAGAGTTTAACTCTGGCAAAATAAGAATAATTTTAATCTAAGAGTGGAAACTAAGGAATCCCAAATATGTCCTCTGATAAAGGATAGCAGAAGGGATCAAAGTGGCATAAGCTGCAGGGTGCCTGTTTTCTGCTTGTAGAGATTCTTCCTGCTTTGTTGTGTTTGTAGCCACTCATCTCAGCTTTACAGAGAGACTCTGTAGGAACTTTGCACAAAGCATGTGTTGGTCACATGAAACAGAAGGTGTGAGGTTTGGCTTTGGCTATCCCCGACATTCCCCTTCTCACTCCCTGTTCAAAACAGGAAAAATAGGTAGTGTCAGCATAGGGATCGAGGCCAGGGAATTCTACCTACAATAGAAATTGTTGTCAGGCTGACAGAATAGCCACTCAGAGCCAAATGTTCCACCCTAACCACTGTGTGATTAGAGCAGCCGCTGCCCAGCTGTTTTCTGCCCTTACCTTTCCCTCATGATTAAACACATACATTCTTACAGAGGAAGACTTAATGGCACCCAAAAAATTTGGCTCTCCATACATGCTTTTTAGTCATCTCATCTGGGCAGCAGAGCAGTACTTAATCCAGAGCTGTGAGGTGCTCTTGTGAAGCTTCAAGGCAGACTTAACTCCAATGAGAATATCTTCCATTTTTTAATATGGGAAATATACACATGAAAATGGAAAGATTCTCTATCTTACATTTAATTAAATTTTATTTATTATTTTTCAAGTAGGTAAAGAGAGAAATTATTTCCATATTATATTTTATGTTGAGCTTAATCACTTGTTTGGCAAGTTTGATGTTTCATTGTAGAAAAAAAAATAAAAGTGGAAGATATCTTTCACTATCTAGTAACTGAATTTTGCAGTGCTCATACATTTGTCATTGCAAATATGCATTTCAGCAGGAAACCACATGAGATGAATTAGATTTCCTGTTCAGCTTAAAGAGTGGCAGAAGGCTATTGATGTATCTAGCTAGTACAGAGTTGTTATCTACTGTTACAGGAGTTGGAAATCCTCATGACATGAGGACATGAAAACTCCAGTTGTTCTTCATGTAAAGACTCACATGAATGGCTTACATGGAGTAAAATAGGTTACATGGTGTCAAATGGGTTCTGTCCATTTCTGTAAGCTGCTTGTTGCAATGTGCAGCTACAAAGACAGCAAAGTAAAATAAATTTTCAGCCTAGGAAAGCTGCCTTTTTTGTCAAGCAACTGTGCCTGTGCTCTAAAATAAAAACTTAAACATACAGCCATAAATTAAGGTGCTCTTCTAAGTAAGATGGAGAGCTGTTCGTGGTCACCTTCTTTTGCCAAGCAGAAAAGCTTGAACTCTCCTATTTCTTAGCAACAGCTTCTTATACCATCACATAATTCCAAGAAGTATCCAAAAGCTATTTCTTCTTTTCTCTCACATAATAACTAAAACTTGATGAAAAGAAAAGACTTTTGTCGAGATTTAGAATATGATTTTAAAGGTTTTGGAGGTGAATCCTGGCAATTTGTGTGAAGTTCTTTACAAAATAGAAAGCACTCTTTATATTTCCATCATAATTCAACTCAAACCTAAAAAAAAACAAAATGACATATGAACAATGTATAATGTCATGTTTTCCTTCACTGGTTTGTTGACATTTTTTCCTTAAAACAGAAGTAAGAACAGATTCAAGTAGTCATTAGACCTTCCACAGCCCATAACATCAAAAGGAAATAGCTTTGTTTACAGGGCTAACAGCAAATGGGTGTTTTCCAAAGAGGTTTATATTTTACTGACAAAAATCAGTTATATGTGAAAGATTCCAACTGTGTATATATATATATTTAATTTTTTTTTCTTAGTGTCTGGAGTCACATCTGTGGTAGAAGAGTTATTCTGTGCTTGGTTGTGTGATAAAGCTCACCTGCACACCCACAGAGATGCTCAGAGAGACAGTGGCAGGAGGGGGAACCCAAATGATACTCTGCCAGGCTGCACTCAGGCCCATCACGGGGACCATCAGCCCACTAAAGGTCTACCTCCACAGACCCAGGAGAGCACAGGGATGCAGAGTGGCAGGCAAGAACCTGAGCTGAGAACCACTGAGGAACAAAAGCCTTGGCCAGGCCCCTCCCTGGGCTGTCTCAGCAGATCTCAGCCCAAGTGTCCATATGAAAAACCCTTTCAGATCAAGGACAGTTGCTACCTGGGGGTGGGAGATGTCATAGAGTGAAAAAGAAAAATAGTTTGGATCATACAGGATTTACTATGGAATGTTTAGGGAAGGACCAAAGGCAGAAAAAGGGAGAGGTTTAGGTGATAAATTCAAGAGTGAGAAAATTGAGGGGTAAGGTGATAAAAAGGGCTGTGTGTAAATACTGTGTATTTCAGTATTTCTGTATCTCACTACCTGTATTCTAACATTTTTTCACCTTTGTAACTCCTTTTTCCCACTGACTTATTGCCAGTCAACTTTCAAGTAAGATATTTGGCAACCACCACTTTATGACAATGCTGTTCTGGTAAAGAAAATTAATAAATATTTTAATAACTTCTTATAATAACCTTTGGCAATATCTAGAAGGAAAAGTCTGTTAAAGTTACAGAGATAATACACTGTTCATACAGTTTTCCTTCTGATAAGTTATTTTACTTTATCTTCTGTCTTGTAAACTTCAACATTGTTTAGCTAATTTTCCTCCTCTAAAACCAAGAGTCAAATATTCATTTTACATTGCTGCATCATTTCAATATTTACCTCAGAAGTTTTCTGTGAATTGTTTCTAGAATTAAAACATTCATAACACATCATTGCCAACACTGTTTTAAAGAATTCATAAAAGAAAAAGGTGAGGCTGAATAGAGGAGAATATAATATTATCTTCAGAAAGAAACGAGGAATCAGCAGTCAACATAATTTCAATATCAAGAACAATAATAAATTATTACACAGCTACATTAAAAACAATTGGAGGGTCAGTGAAAAGGAAACAGCCAGCAAATATTTGTTGCAAACAAAAGTTTGTTATGCTCAATTTTCCCTTAACAGAGTATCTGGACTGTAGCGAAAGAGACAGTACAAATGATGTATGGTGACTTTAGGGAGTCTTTGGGCATTATCTTACATGACATTCTCACAGTGTACAGAAATATTTTGTTCTGGGCTAAATTGCTACACAGTAGGGACACCGTGCAGAAAATACACCAAGACTTATCCATATTGTGCTTTCAAACAAAAAGGATATATGATACAGAATTCTGCTGGAGTCTTGCCAAGATCTGATACAATATAACATTTTCATTCATGATTTCATTGATGAAACAGAGAGCACACTTACTTGATGCCAAAGCAGAAGGGGCTGCAAGGGAGCTGAAGGATTAGAATTCAGAATGACTTTGATAAATGGGAAAAGTGGTCTGTAATCAATAAGATAAAAATAAACACAAGTACCAAGTACTATACTGAGGCAAGAAAAAAATAAATGCATAAACACAAAATGGAGAAAACAGCACTGTAGAAAGATCTGGGTGTTACAGTAAATGACATACTGAATGTGAGTCAACAATATGATGCTGATGCAAAAATAGAAAAACTATTCCTGGGACATTTTAATAGATATTTCATATGCAAGACAGTGTTAGTAATTGCTTTTCTTAACTCACCTTTTAGAAGTCTTAGTTTGATGTAGTTCAATAGGATAGTACGAAAAGAAGTTTAAAAAATAAAACAAACAAACAAAAATGGAGGTTTAAATGATGGAGAATGACTGAAAAAGGGAAAGTATATATTTGCTCTAAAAATTAAAGGCTGATGGCAGGTGTAGAGGTGGTATGACAACAACCTTCCAATATGTAGAATGTTCTTATAAGCACAGATCCCATTCATTGGTCTTCATGACACTGAGGACAGGACAAAATCCAACTGGCTTCAATTGCAGCAGGAGAGGTTTAGGTGAAGATAGGAAAAACTTCTAACTCTAAGGATATCTATGGGCAGAAATAGGTCATCTAAATATGTGGTATAATCTCCACTATTCACATTCTAAGAGGTTAGAAAAATACTCAGCAGAAATTCCCCATTCCTTGGAGCAAGAGGCAAACAGTATGAGATACTTCAGGTTTTTTTTTTTTTTCATTCTAGCTACTGTTGTTACAGTAACAAAGAAACAGAAACTTGTAACTTCAATTAGATTTTTATTTTAATAATAAGTATTTTCATGCCAGTTTCTGACAGTGGTTTGCCTTATTTATCTGCAAGAAGATATTCATGCCCTGGTGATCTGCTCCTTCTAAGTAGTAACATCTGTAGAGAGGTTCAATCTGCTGCTAACTTTGATCCATTCTCTCAAGACAGCTTAATGCACCTCTTGATGCCTGCAGGTCTTTGAGTCCAAATATTTATCTTCTTTAGGATTTATTTCTGGCCACTTGAATTTTCTGTTTCACCGCAGAGCCCCTCCGATACATACATCAGCTACAGAATTCAGCTGCTACTGTTCATGATGCTTCCTCATAGCACCACTGGGCTGCTGTTAATTCTTGGTAGGCTTATTTATTACTCAAATAAATTATTTAACATAATAGTTTTGTTGTTTTTACAGTTCTACTGTGTTGTGCTTAGATATTTACCAAGTTCATTTTAAGGATTTTATTTTCTTAAATATTTTGCCCTTGGTTTCATAGTTTTATGCCTTTGGCCACTCTGCAGTTAAGATCACCACAGTAATCTTCACTATCTTGCAGCTACTGTGACAGCGGGAGTCAGATATAATTATTTCTTAAATCACATCTCGTTTGTTACTTAGGTCTAAATCTCTTGTGCACCAGCAAAGCTACCTACTGCTTAAAGCAGTCATTTGTGGTAACAAGAATTTGCTACTCTTAAATATATTCTTCAGTGGCACTTGACCCCCTAATCCCAGGTACTTGAAATTTTCTATTACTACTAGTTTACTTCCACTTGTACCCTTCTTTGTGCACCTTTTTTACGGGGGTCATTCTTCTGCCACAAACCGCAGAGACTTGGATCTAGATAAAAATGGATTCTGTGGCTCATGTTGTCAGTTTTCTCACCTCAGAAACTCAATTAAAAACTGTATCATATTGAAGAGTCAAGATTTAAAAATATATGGAATGTGCTTGTTTTGTCAATTTTCTTTTCTGTTAGAGTTCAGGGGTAAAAGTTCTACCTCACATTCTCCTACACTTGTAGACTTGAATTTCCAGGTTTATTCATTGATTTTCTCAAACAAGCGCCAGCATTGTTATGGACATATCTCTTATGCAGCATTTTTTAGATTTATTAATACAAAACTTGTTCAGAACTGGGTCAGTAGTAGCATGTATAAAATTTGGATCACAAATTGCAAATTACACAGAGCACAGGATATCCTGTTTATGCTTACGTGTCTTATAGGCATGTTAACTAGCATCCTAGCTTGAACTGCATCCCACTTTCCCATCCTTATTTTGTAAGTTGACAGCCCAGTTTCACTGCAGGAAATAGGGGAGAGGGATCATGCTTGCGTCTTTGAAGTACTCAACAACTTAAAAAACCTCAGATAAAATGCCACAGACATGTCACTACACCCACCATCAGAGCCTCGCCATTTTTGCAAGACAAACCGAGCAAAAAGCCTGTATCAGAGCCTGGCAGCAGTGCTTTCTGTGGCAGTGCAGATGCGTGCAGACTTCCTGAGCCAGATGTGTTGTTTCCTACACACAATGGGCCACATAAAATGAGACTGTAAAGCTGGAGTTACATCAAGGCACGACTTTCTGGGTAGTCAGATATTGTCGTTGATGACAAAGACAGGATTGCTTTGAGTCTCTGTGAGAAGAGTTCTTCAAACACAGGTGGGGTAGCTCAGCAGTGAAAAGAGATTTCTGGAAAGGGAAGTACAATATTAATGGTAGATCTGTGGTAAGTTCAACCCTTATTTGGTGAAATAATGACTAGTATAAGCGTGTCGTTGAACAAGCAGAGAAGGATAACGGGTCATGCAGGGAACCAAAGCATAATTCCACTACATCAGTGCTCTGGCAGCATGTTGGGACTGGAAATTGAACAGCAAGCAAGGTTACTTAGGAAATGAGAACAACTGTTTTGATAAGAAATGGTAGTAGACTTTTCTTGGATACTTTCTCAGCTGCATCAGAGTCACTGAAAGGGAAAAAATACTCTCCGCATATTCTGGTGTCCATGCTCTAGATCAAAAGGAGGGAGTCATTGTGTTGCAAGCTGTTGTAGATAACCATGGAAGACAAAGTCAGTGTCAGGTGATTTTACAAGGTGCAGGATGTCTGAGTGTCCCACAGCTCTCTCCCAGCCGTGCTGATGAATGCAAGCTATCCAAGTTCCTGGTATGTTGAGATCAACAGACTGACCCATTGAGAGCCACTGGTGACTGTGCCTGAACCCCAACACCCAAGCTCATGAGCTTATCCATTGGCAATCTCCACTGATATCTTTTCAATTATTGTTTAAGTTACTGTCAAATTGTAGGTGGATGTGTGTGCTTGTGCAGCTCAAAGAAAAATGATTGATCTTCTATTGGACTTGATTCTACCTATAGCTTTCCTACACTTTTTTTTTTTTTTTTTACATATTTAACAGTATCAATCTCCTAATTGTGAGGATGTGCATCCCAAGGTTTATCCCTCCCTACTTAATTTAGCAGTGGTGATGGTAGATTATGTTGCACCCTTGGCAATGAGGGCTTTCTGTCTTGGGAGAAAGAAGAAGGCAAGATGTCTGCAGAGGCTTAGATCTGTCAGAAGTTAGGGACAGGAGAAGAGATGCCAGCGACACTTCATGACTGACAGTTAGAGTTAAGTAGCTCCATAAGTTCAAACAGACTTAGGGCAAGACTTTATTTTAGTTTTCAAACTTGTGATAGGTGAGGCGTAGAAAAGCGTACAGAAGAGAATGACCACTCCCTTAAGGTATACATGTCACCTACATGCTGAGTGATGTGATGCTCACTGGTGAAAAAGCACATCTTTGGCTAAGGCAGGAGAAGCCCATCAGTGAATATCCTGACATTGATGTCCATGCTGTGTCCTTCGATATGCTGAAGTCCTGGATCACAGCTGTGACCTGTTACCGTGAAAAGGAAAAAAGTCTGAAGTTTAAGTAATGCCAGGTGGATTCCATTTTTCTATCCTAAGTCAAAAGCTCACTTTTACAATGTCTGATGCAAATGCCATCCAATGGTCAGCATTGATACAGTAACAGGGTGGCGAGTGCATAGGCCCTGTCTAGACTCACATTATTGCCTAAATTCTGTTCAGATTAAATAAATGCTTGATTCAGTGTCTGAGACATACCTGTTGTCTCATAGTTACTGACACATAGTTAGAACATGAGAAAATCCTAGAACATCAGGTGAGTGAGAAGAAGGTGCATTGTGTATAGATGCAGTAGAAGGGAAGGGGAGCTTTGTGTTTCAGGCTTAGACAAGTTAGGGCCATGGCAGGCAGAACTGAAGCATTCATCTTCCTGGAAGCAGAAACCCAGTCCTGCTCTGAGGTCTTCCAGGATGATGCATTTGCAAAGAAAGGACACTGCAGAAGACTTCATGCCTTGAGTTCCCATGGTGTCATTGATAGATATTTTCCACAGAATCGAAGCAGGCCAAATACCTCTGACTTTGTCCACTTGGGATCATGTGGAACAATGCCTAAGGAGCATGTTTGCCAAGTACATGATTTCCACTGTGGCTCTGGTCCAGCTTTTTCTGATCAGTAACAGTATCCATCACCAAATTCTTCAAAGCTGCTGTTGTTGGAGCTGAGAGAGTTTGCAACAAAACACCATAATCCAGAAAGGGCCTAAATTAAAGAGGAAAAATAGACACCCAAACCTGCACACATAGAGGGAAAGCTATTTCTTGGAAACATTTGGGTTCCATGACAAAGCAGCACCAAGAGCAGAAAGGGCACATGAAAGAACTAGCAAAAGAGCCTTTGGGTTGGCGAAGAACGTTCATTCAGAAATGCAGTTATCTGATACCTGATTTTACATAATCCTACCAGATAAAAATTATTCCTTCTTTTGTTCATTTAAATATTCTCCACACACACTTCAGTTAGAGTGGCCTTATACTAGTTCAGCATCTTGTCTAAGGGCTGCAGCATTTTTAATCTAATACTGGCTACCCTACAACTGGATTGACAGTTTTGTGCAGCCACTGTCTCATTACTGTCCCTTCTGTTTACAGTTGCTGGCCTCTTGTCTCTCTGTCCAAATGCAGCCTATGTAAGTGCTGGCAGATAGTAGAGAGGGTAACCAATGAAACTGGAGCACGCAGCCAGCTGTCTTTCCCTCCCCCTTCACACCCCACTCCTTTTTTTTTTTTTTCTTTTCTTTTTTCTTTGTAAAGGTATTCAGGTGGTGCCCTGTTCAGTGTTACAAACCTCACTGTGCTCTGTGGAGAAATGCCTAAATAGGTTCAAAAATATCAGTCAGTGCATTAGGTGAAAAATCAATGAACGCTAAGGACATCTTAGAGAGCAAGCAGAAGTGACATGAAAGAAGACAGAAGATCATGTGGGAACTTAAACAAAGAAAAGAAAAAAAAAAAGAAATTAAAAACACAGGTGGGGAATTTGGGTGAAAAAAATATATCTGAGGTAGAGAAAAGTGTGGGTATTAGAACCAGGAAGAAAACAAAACAAAACAAAACAAAACAAAAAAAAACAAAAAAAAAAAAAAAAAAAAAAAAAAAACAACCAAACAAAAAATCTCTGAATTGTTTTGGGAGGTTTAGCACATGGTATTACTAAAACTCAGAATAAGAATAAAGCCTGTGATCAAACAGCATTTAAAGAATAAAACTCTAATTAAATTAGTCATGGACTGCTTCTTCAGAAAGTAGTGGATCAGAGCATTGTTGACCAAGGAATAATCCTGCTGTCTTTTTATAGCCCTCACAACATTAGCGTTTGCAAAGTAAGACAGAAATATGACAGGCACCTGTTCAAAAAAAATGAACCTTTGCTGTGGTTTCCCTTTCACTTGTAGCTGATTTTGTGAAGAAAACTGTGGTTAGTTTATTTGTCAAAAGAAAGTACAAGTTTCTAAAGAAAAGCATTTGAAAAACAAATTTATAGAAATGTCACTTTTATAAATTCAGGTCAGAAGTTACTACCTAGTCTCTGTTTCCCAAATTCCTCTGGAAACTTAGAGACACACAGAAACAGACATCTTGTGTGCAAAACACCTTTTTTTTTGTATTTACTGATCAATTTGGTGATTATTACCTCCTGTTTCTTGTCAAAGGAATTAATGTTTTCTATTTTTCCCTTCCTCCCTATGTTACTTGCACTATTGGTAACAACAAAAAAGCCATATATTTTTAAGATGGTAAGAGAATTTCTAATTAAAGAATCCTTCTGTTAAAGCTTCTTTTTTTTTGGCATATTTCAGTGTCAGCTGTATTTGAAATCTCACAGAGAACTTGTTTATGAAAGTACCAGAAGGGAGAGGTTTTGGCTCAGAGTTTCAGGGTTCTTGGTACATAGACACTTGGCTAGAGCTGTGGAAAAGTAAAGGCAATACAAAGATATTCCTGGATCCCTTTCAAAAACAGTTGCTATTAGTTATCTGGGACAAGCAGCTGAGGAGACATAAGGTAGTTTTTTAGTCAGACAGTCTGGGATTGTTAAATAATTAACAAACAGACAGCAAATTCTGGGCCAGTTATTACATTACTGAAAGGTTTTGTGTTGAATTACGTGCTCCTCTTCACGTCCTTCAGTGCCAAGCATCATGCGCTCCTATGTAGTTGCCAAAACCTGAATTGCTTTCCATATCGACCACGGTCTCATTTTGCAACACCAACACGGGAAGCCAAAGCATGGCATTGTCCAACACAAATTTCTCTATAGAGTCTTGACTATGAAAGGCAGGCGACTTCTTAAGAAAATGCAAAGGCCCAGCAGATGGTAACTTTATCTACAGTTTCTTACTAGGCTACTTTCTTCAGTAAGCAAAGGCAGTCAGGCATGCCAGCAGGTCATGTAGACTTTCTGTGTACTAAGAGAGTAGGATGGAGACTCAACCATTTCTTTGACAGCTGTGAGGATGGCGGAGGAGCAAATCTTTCCAATATCCAGAGCCTGAAAGGCTCTCATGTACCATTACTTAAAGAAAGAAATCCTTCAGTTTTGCATGTGTGTCTTTTAAACTGCACCAGTAGAAAATATCACTTTTGATGCATATTTACCAAATATTGGGGATCCTTATCATTCCCAATTGAAAATTGATACATGGTTTTCTTTACCACAAAGCTTTCATCTCAAAATCAAATTTAAAGAATGGAATTTATTTTGAACAAGGGCATACTTAAAGTCAGTAATATTATATCTATTGTAGCTTAAATGCGGAACAACATTCCAGATTGCTACTAACTTTGCTTATAATGATGACAATTCCACCAAAAAGTTGTAAATGAAAAGAGGAAATTTGGCAGATGATTGAAACAAAGATAAGAACACAACAATTACCAAAGAAAAAGTATGCTTGACTTGCTGATTGAAACAAAGTGTTCTTTGAGAAGATACTAAAAACAAAGTATGAATAACATGGTGTGGTTAATCAAAATAATTGCAGACCACAGATGAGGATGTTCAGAGAAAATTATCTAACTGGAAAGCAACTGAAAATAAAAAGGGAATCTAAAATCATCAGTTAAAAGCTTGGCTAACATAAATCATCAGCTCACAAAATGTATGCAAACAATTATGAAAAGATGCATTTACCTGAATGATGTCAAGAAAGTTTTTGTTAATGAAAAATATTGTTACAAAGTAAAATGTTCTAGCTAAAATGTAAAGTTTATATTCTGTTTTCCCAAGATTTGGGTGTAACTGAACTGTGTTAACTGTATTAATAGCAAAAAGATGTCAAGCACATTGAAAGCAATGGTAGGATCCCTCAAGAACGAGGATGCCAAAGTTTCAGGTTGTAAAGAGCTATTGGATAGCAAAGATGACATGAAGATGAAAGCTTTGCCAAACAAACAAGGAAAAGCCTGTAGTTAGATGGGTAAATTACACTGCTGTACTCAGTATTATGCTAGCAGAAATTTGCAATAATATGTTTGAATCTTTTAATGGTTATCTGTTATTAGAATTTAAAATAGGCTGCATGGAGAAAACAATGGAATGATACAACAGAAAGACAAGAGTTTAGGAAAGGCCTAGTTTGCTCTTGCTTTTCTCCTTGTTTATAAGTTGCAAATATTGAAATACATAGGAAATACTATTGGAAAACTAAAAGAGAAGAACAATTTCCATATCGTTTATAGGGATTAAAAATATGTACGCTTTCCTTGATATCAATTCCTTAATGAAAACATTCTGAGGTTTGAGAGCTAGCATTTAGATTTAAAAGTGTCTTGTGATACTGAAAGGAAATGCCCATATGCCACAGGAAGGAGGCATGGACTGTCCAACAGTGCAGATGTAAATAGCAATAGAAGAGAATTATGACACAGAAATTAAGAAAATAGAGTATTTCAAAGGGAAATTCTGTAATGCTTAGGCTTACTTAAGTAGCTGCAACATACCACCCAATTAGATCATATTCCTGGGACTAGTGACTTGATGAAAAGTGGATTTAAGGGAACCTGACAGGAGCAGCAGAAGGAAGTTAACACTGTATGAACTCTGACCTGAAGTGACTTTACATTGGCATGAAGTGTACAGAAGAAAAGATGAGATCAGTGAAGGATGTCAGGGAATACAATGAGTAATGACAGGAAACTATGAGAGATGGACTTACTGGATCAAAACTAAAACTGTTTGAGGAATATACTACTTCTGACAATAAGTCATTAGACAGCAGGAAGAGATACTGAAGCACAAAGAGATGAAAAAAAACCCAAAAACTTACATGGAGTATGTTTTACAAAATTCCATTGAATTAAATGGAAAATGACAAGTGACCTGACAAAAAGGAAGGACTGAACAGCCTGAAGTTTTAACTATGACTTCTCAATAAGGGTCATTTGCATAAGATTTGTTAATGAAAGACAGAAAACAGATGATACAGAAAACGCGAATCCAGACAATAGAATATGTGACCTGGCCTCATTAACTGTAAATCACATATAGGTTGATGCATCTAACCATCTGGACATAAGTATAAATTACTATATTAGACAGCTGGCAGTAATGTGCATCAAAAAGAAAGAAATATTGTCTTTATAATACACAAAGATGTAAAAAATAAGAAATGAAAAAACATTACCACATTTATCAAATGTTACTGTTAATGGAATCAGAATAGATGTATGAAGACCAGATGTGGCAATAGCAAAGAAAGGCAGAGATCCTTATCACACTGAAAGTGTAGAAAATATTGATCAGCAACAATCAGCAGTGATAAGAATTGGAGAAAATATGGGAGGTGGAAAGCAGAAGTGAAACCCCAGTCATTTCTAGTGCACTGGGATTTTATCATAACACATCAGTACTGTGTAACAAGTCAGCTCTCTTGTAGAAAGTCTTTTTACAGTTGTGGCCAAAGGAAAGTGCCACATTTGTCCTAGACCCATAACGTGTCTTAAACACACCCAACTGGCAGATGATGTCCTAGTATTAAGGGTACATTCCATTTTATGTCTGCTTGCCCAATGACTACACTGTCCTGATGGCAGGTTTATGTTGTTTCATAGAAGAGAGAACACCCACATGTACACAGATACTAGCTTATTTTTATATTTATTATTTTTATAACATACTTAATTTTTTTTTTTTAATGGGAGAAAGCAAGGGGGTTGGGGAGCGGTCTTATTTCATAAAAGAAATCTTTAAAGTTTAAAATACTGACAACACTGAAAGAAATTATAGTAAAAAATGCAATTTTGCGAGCATTAACTTTCACTGACTGTGACATTCCTTATCTCTAGGGAGGGGGGAAAGGAGTGATATGTGCAAGCACTTAAATATCTGCCTATAATTTTCTTATAAACAAAAAGGCTTAGAGATTCTTCTGACAGAAACTGGACTTTTTAACTCATGTGATGCTCTATGAAACAATCACTTGTAACTGAATGAAGACCCAGTTTTTCAGGGACAAGAACTAAAGCACTGAAATCAGGGTTTAAGAGTGCTAGAAACTTTTATTTGGGGATCTGCAGGCCTCTGGGGGAATCTGGGAGTAAACTACTCTATCATGAGCTCTCCAGAAGGCAACTCTGAAATACATCTGTAGGATAATGACACTGATAATATATTGAACACAATGATCTAAAGTCTATTCATATTAGCATTTTTAGTCATCCAAATATCCCAAACTCTCAATCTTTCTGTACTTACATCAGGGATCTGTTTCTATGTTTCATCCTTTAGAGATGGGACCCTTCTAGCTGGGTGAGTCATAATAACAATGCAATAGCTCAGGGGGTCATAGATTTCTTCACCAAGCCAAGGAAATTTAATCTATGACCCAATTTCCTCTATTGTACTGTGATATGAAATCACACATGACATCAGACCTTATGCAGGGAACTTCAGACTCTGACTCTTTCTTTCAGCAGTTATAGCCAGATGCAGGTTAAGACCACAACACATGGCTATTTTAACATTTTATTTATGGCTCTTTATGGAAAGCGGGTTTTTTTTTCAAAGTGGAAGGAAGATATTACCTAAGCAATGGTAACATATATACCAAATATGGATATGACTGTTCCAAAACTGGCATAAACAAGAAAAAAGTAATTAGGGATTGGCTGTTTAATTTGGAGATCAGGGAAGAGAAATGTAGGTGCAAGAGTGGAGAGAGTAAAGAACAAAAAGATGGGTAATAAGGTGTGCAAGTAGCACAACCAGTGCACTTCGTAGGTATTTGTCAAGCAGCCTTGTACTTGATCACCATAGTCAGAGCAGGAAAGTAAATCAAACCCTCTATTCTGAACAACCAACAGGAGTTAAACATGTCTCTGCAGTCAGGAGGACAGGTTAGGGAGGTAGATTCCTTCCCCAGGCAAACAGAAGAGTACCAGTATAGATCACCCAAGCATCCTGCATCATCCAAAGCCTAGTGGCATCAATCCATAGAACATTATCTAAACATCATTTTCTTTCTCTCCAAGTTTAGAAAATACATTAATTTAGAAGTCTCTGATAGGGCTGCTTCCTGGTATGTCATCTCTGATGATGCCAGGCTCATTCTAAGATAACAAACAGTATTTTGTACTTAGAACCATAATAGATATATCCATTTAGAATATGAACCTCAATAAAATATAGCCTATAAAAGTAGGAATTATAGTTTAATCCAGTAACCTTTGTCATCCCTGAGGAGACATAGGCGCCTCCAGAGCAGTGTTTCATTGCATCTGCTGACAAGTGTCCAAAGCAGGCGAGACTGAGGCTTTCACTCTCAATTATTGGCAGATCCTAGACACCTACATTTTTAGAAGACTGTCACTGAGTGTGATGAATTCCCCTTTTATTCATGGATGTTAAATATTTAAAAGCTTTACCATCCTTTTCACAACATTAAGGACAATGATGAACATGGCCTCATGTGTGTGTATGTATGTGTACATGTGTATACACACACATTCACACAATCATAGAATACTTTGGGTTGGAAGGGATCTTAAACATCATCCAACCTGATCAGGAAGCATTAGAAATCCCATTTTATACAGAAAGAATTAAAACAGAGAAAGTTACTGTATTTCTTAAAGCAATTTAAGAAACAACTGCACAGCCAAGACTAGCTCTAAACTTTTCTCAAGTATCTTACCCACTAAACTATCCAGCTGTAGTTTGCTTTCCATAGCTGACTGCTATTCAGCTTGATATTTTAGGTGTGGAAGTGTTCACCCTAGGACTATGAAACCAGTGAGAATATCCAGGGACTTACTAAATTTAAATTTAGACTTGACTAAATTCTGTGACTTTATCTACCCAGAAATCAGTAGTGTAGTTGTTAAAAAGCATGAGGAGAGATTAAGGGGGCTAACAAGAGCGCTGCCAAAGTTTTACTTCATTGTTAGCAACTGTGCAGTATTAAAACTAGTCTAGACATCACTAACCAAACTGTATTTATGCAGCAAAGATCCATAGCTTAAGAGAAATAGTGTTTAGAGAGCACATAAAGAAAAGGGTTTGGCACTCCTTAATTATAATGGACAATAATTCATGAGAGGCTTGTACTGACCCTAAAATATCAAAGAATGACTATGATGTGGATGTGCTCTTCTCATGCAGGGTTTCTTAGGTTGCATAGTTTTTAAACACAGTAATTGCTATGACTTTGTATATCTCCATGTACAGACTTAATGTCGAGAGGAAGGAAGCAGGGCAGAAGGAGTGAAAATAAAGGGAGAGTTTTCTTCTGAAGTATTGGTACTTTGTAAAGTCACACTTTGTAGAATGATTTCTTATTTAATTACATATTTCACAATATATGCTTTCAAAAGAGCTGACAAAGGTAGCACAACAAAAAGAAGAAATAAAGAAAATGGGAGGTAACAAATCAAATCCTAAAGTGGGAATAAAATATTTCTCACCAAGTCACTTCCAGTATTCAAAAATTTAGACAGAAGTGATGAGCGTAAGTGCAAGGATACCAACAGCAGAGAGACAAAATAATGGTTGATGTAATTTGATTTAGACTATGCTTGCCCTTTATCTGCAAAAGGACAGATGCTCTAGCCAGTTCCAACTTATGAAACTGTAGCTTCAAAATGCATTACTCTCTCCAGTAAGCAGATTTAAAATTTAAATTAGTGTCTCTATGTTGCATGCAGGTCCAACAAGTATTTTTACACAGAAGAGACTCCCATGCTTTCTGTCAAGGCACAGGTCTTAGCAAATATATTTTACCATGAGTTGTGACTGACCAGTTAAAAGTAAAATGGGTCTTTTACCATCGTGCAGATATTGGTAATAGTTATCAAAAAGTGAAACTGACAGTGTTAAAAGAATGTGCACAGTTCTCCCTCTGACTGATTTACCAGAAATTAATATATTTGGTATAACAGGTTCTTTGGCATGCGATAGACTATAGTGTTAGCAATCCTGACCTAAATCACACAGTCACTCACTATAACAGGTTCTAAGTTTTATTACCTAGGTCAGAAACAAAGCACAATGAAAATACTGATAAAAATATAAATATATATAAAATTATCTCCAGAGCAAACACTACATTATTTATTCTTCAAATTCTAAAACTTTTCTTCAGACGGGATGATAACATTCAGTTTGAAAAATCTCAGCTTCTAGCTGCCACAGAAGCTGTGAATGGAAAGCCATAGAAATTCTGTCATGATTCTTTCCTATTTCATGTATTAGGGTAGCAGGGGAGAGAAACAAAATATACTGTAGATTTTTATATCTTAATTGCTCACTTTTACTGTGAGATACAACATTTTATATTGATTTATGCAATAAGCATTTCACCTGTCAAGGGGGGAGGTGTGATAATTCCTGA
The DNA here is from genome assembly GCA_024611175.1 of Megaceryle torquata. Taxonomy (NCBI): domain Eukaryota; kingdom Metazoa; phylum Chordata; class Aves; order Coraciiformes; family Cerylidae; genus Megaceryle; species Megaceryle torquata. The sequence continues at coordinate 61,402 of JANIJG010007097.1, forward strand.
GGGAATCAGTAAATAATCATGAAAGATTCCTATACTTTAAAAGACATAGCCATAATGAGAAGCAGATCTAAACAGGCATGATGCTGCACAGTTTACAGTTTAAAAGCTTTTCCATGTATAAAATTGCACTTACTGATTTAAAGGAATGGCTCCATTCTGTATACACCCTGTACTTGTCCCACTGTGTCTACAGGAACACTGTAATGACAGCAGCTTTACTTGGGGTGACATGAATAAGGGGAAATTGAAAACTAGATCAATACTAATGCAATTACAAGGAAAATAAATCTTTCTCTCATATCATAACATTGCAGAAGCTGAGTGAAGTTGAAGGAGAGCTTATTGATACAGCAAGGAGAACTAAAGGGATACACACACAAACAATACCATTATCAGTGAAGTGGGGATGACCAGAGGAAATCTTTCAAAATGTCAGGCATAAAGATAAGAATATAATGACAAATTAAGTAAGACTGATTTTTGGAAAGAACAATGTGAATGTGAGGCATCATGTAACTCTTTTGCAAAGTACATTGAAAAAACGTGAATGGAGCACTGTGTTTAATCAAAGCAAAGCACAGATCACAGAGGGGGAAGTTCAAAGGCTGGGAAGTTGCCTAATTGAAAGCACCAGGAAAAAAAAAAAATCACTGATCATCAGCTAACAAGCTTTACAAACTAATACCCTTAATTCAAAATACATATGTGAAAAGCTAGGAAAATATGTACTTAGCTAGATAATGGCAGAAAGGATTCAATTATTTATAAAGATGAAAAATGTGTTACACTAGAGCAGGCTCACATGCAGTTTTGATGCTCGTAGAGAATGTGCACAATGGAGGGAGATCATAATATACTGCCCATCCCTTCAGAGAGGGCCTGCATTGGCCCATGGAGTAAAAAGTCTTTCTTGGTAGCTAAAAGCTAGGCAGGCTACCCCAGCCATTGCAGAAACTTGATAATTTCTAACGAGTTCTTCTATAAGAGAAATAGAGACTGAGGAATGAAGGTAGGCCTCCCAGCAAGGCAAAATAGCCTTTTCCAGGAAAAAAAAGGGTTGTATGTTTCAAGACATCACCAGAGGGGATTCCTCCAAGTGTTTTGAAGCAATCTTTAGATTAAATTTGTCTCAGACCAGAAAAAATAGAAATACTACAACAAATCAGGTTGAATATGAGAAAGCTGGGGAAAGCACATTTTTGCACCTTGCAGGACCAGACAAATCTGATCTCATAACTCATCTGTGTGTCAGTCACCCATTATTGCTCTATTATTTCATTCCTCTAGTCCCCCATCTGGCTCAGCTTTCTCTTTCTGTTTATTTCAACTCATTTCTCTTTTCTGCTGCAAATAACTGTCACCATGCAGTTCAGTAAAAATGTTTCTCTGGTTCTGACTTAATAAACACCTATAAATTTTCATATTTGGGTCAGATATTTTTCTGATATAACATTTTTTTTTATGAAGCTCAGAGTACTTCCAGCAGAATTCAAACTCTGCAGGATCAAAACATTTTGTTCAAATGCAGAGATCCAATACAATTTTACAAGATTAAAGAATACATTAAATTTAGAAAAGTCTTTCAGTTTTAATCTTACATGTGCCAGGTCAGTTTGCTTCCATCTGGGATGTTCCTGTGATTTACAGTCAGGATGCACAATATAGATATGTCTGAAAGTTCTAAGATTTTGCTTTGAACTTGAAAATTTTGGCCAAATATTACTTTGTTTCACTATGCTAGAATCAAATTTAATAGACATTTGGTGTCATCTACAAAAAAGGCAATATTAATTGGCAGATGATTAATTGCAATGCTGAAAATGCAAGGAAAAAAAGATGTGATTATTCTTGTTGTCTTGAGCAAATAATCTTTCATTTGCAGCACAGCAAATTGGAGATGATAGGTGGTTTGGGCTCTGTAGAGGGCAAGTGTTATGAGGATGTAAATGTTATCTGTCTTTTTCTTTTTTATTACTGCTACCAGTTCACACAAGGAATTGGCAACAAGAGGCTGCATTGCTTCTCAATTCAAAGATAAAAAGTTCTGTCTGACTGACTATCTGAGAAATTGTTCTTTCTCCATACAGACTCGTGGCAGGAGAGGAAACAAACAGAAGTCACAATTCAACCAACTCCAGTTAACAGGAGTTCATTCAGGCAATTAGGTGGTCTTCAGTTAGATGAATGCAGGCAGCACGTGCACACAATAATTTGTGTTCCTCACTACTTGTGAATGTGCACAACAGATGTGAATAAATTTAAGACTTAAAAATATTGTTGCTTTTTTCCAACTAGCACAAGGATTATTAAAAAAGCAAGCAGAGGATAATGAAAGTAGTTTTTAGTGCTCTCTTGCTAATACATACTATCCATAGACATAACTGAAATACCTCTCAACATCTCCTGTGCTCCAGAGCCAACTATCCTAAGTAGAGCAGCTTTGCTGCTTACACTTGAATTTTGACATCTGCATACCTATCCGATGCACACAGAACTACGGAGACACTGCTTGTCATAGATACTTGCACTCCAAGGGATGCATGTGCATGAACTTAGAAAATAAATCAGGATAGGCCAATGTCTCCTTTTCATTCAAAACTGCTCAGTATTAGAGCAGATCTTGTAGATATCTATGCTAGTTCTAGGCTCCTGCAAGCTTTACCTTGCCAGTGCCCTATGAACTCGGCAATGGGGACACTAATCCACATCTGAGGGGAGTTTAGACATCCATGTTCTGCAGTCATCCCAAAAGCACTACACAAGTCTACAGACTTGTTTTATAACAAGGTGGCTTCTGATACATTCAGCATCCAACTGCTACTCCTTTTGTGTCCCACGGGTGTTTAACCAGCTGTTCTTCTGGTACATTCAAATGAGGAGAAACTCTAAATTACTCCTCTGTGCATGTGTTTCCATGCACAAAGCCCTCCAAAACTCATGTGTATAGACCCTCACAAGGAAACCTGTGTCAGTGAAGGTATAGCACGAGACATAATTCTTAAAGCCCCAGATCCAATCAGCTTAGACTTGTGTCTGGAGAAAAACTGGACAGAGTTCTGGCCCTCCTGCCCTGCTCGCTGGGAACAATGGCAAAAACTGCCATTGTTCTGGCATCGCAGGACCAAGGGATAAGTAGGTCTTGACCTTGTCTTCTTTCCTGCTAACATAGAACAATACCTTTTCCATTTCATTTCAGTTATTCTCTACAGCTGTCAACTATAGCAGTATAATAATCAGGTGCTCATTAATTAATGAGCAACACAGATACCTATCTCTATGGGAAAGCAAGAAGAAATGCTTACAGAGAACTGGGTCTACAAGGGGAGTCTGGAGTATCAGCTACAGCATCCTCCTAGCTGAGGTCAGGAAAACTTTCTGCTCACAGGGTCCAACACAGCCTTCCAGACAGCCCTGAGCAGAGGAACAAGGAGATGTCAGCACATCCATACAAACTGAGCTCAACACATCCAAAACAATGTAACTCCTGTGATGATTGTTTATTGCCTTCTGTGGCCTCTTCAGGTTTAAGGTTGGCTAATCATTTGCCACCATTCATTTCACTATGACAACATTTATTGAAACATGTAAATTTAGAAATCAGCCTTTTTCACAGAATATATGGATTTCTTAAGCTTTTATCTGAAATGTGCTGCTCTTAGTGCTCTGGAAGTGGCCCTTTGATTTTCACGCCTTCTGGGGATATTGAAAATAAAGAGTTTCTAAAACTGAGTGTTCTTTGGAAATTAAAGCTGCTACAGATTTATACCAGCACAACTGAAAGCCAAATTTGGCTTTCCATTTGTCATTACTTACTGAGTTTATGGCTGTGTGATCCATGATACAAAGTATTGCTGTACAAAGCCACATATTCAGAATGCTTTGCAGTTATCATTGGGCTTCACAAACAGTGGGAATATTTCATCCAAATCCAGATACAAAAATTAATCTGAAGTCTCTGTCAAAGGAAAGAAAAATACATTATTTTCACCCCTTCTTAATAATGCGTGCTTTTCCCTTGTCCTCAAGCCTGCAAGTTACCTGTGGCTATGTGGGCGAGTTCCTCTACAATACACTTCTACATTATTTACCTCCTCCTCCAAAATTACATACCTACTAAAAGATCAGCATCTGTGGATCAAACCAAAGATCTTTCTCATGCCATTGTGTTCAGCTATATTTCTACCAGCTCTATGTTCCATCTCTCTCTTGAAAAGCAAGAAAATGTAAGTACCAAGTCTTTACAATCTTGATTCCATTCTCTGTTGCCAGTTTGTGCTTTCAGGTGTCAAGATGTGACTGGTACAAACTAGTATGGATGTTTCAGACGTACCAAAATCCCACCATTCCCATTATACTGGGTTTTTCTCTGTGCTCCTATGTGTTTCTTAGTGGTTATTCCTGCTAGACTGTTTGCTAGGCAGAGCAGCACTGTCTGTGGGTTTTGCTTTGAAGATGTAGTACTGGGCAACCAGGAAAAAAAACCAACCCAAAAAAAAAAAAAACAAACAAAAAAAAAAACCAACAAAAACAAACAAACAAAAAAAAAAACCAAAACAAAACAAAAAACAGGTTCTCCTGAGCTTCCAGTGGTTTATTTGTTATTGCAAGAAGCTTTGTGAGATCTTTGCTCCTAAAAAGAATTAGGTTAAAAGACATATTACTTAGATGGTGAAGTCACTATTCTTTTTACTACAAAGCAGGAAATCAACAAAACAACACGCCATAAATAAAACAACTTAAACTCTAGCAGTTTCTTCAAATTTCAAAAAATAATCTTTCATATTAATGTTCTAAAGGAGAACAAATTAAATTTTCATTTGGCTGAATACTATGCATAAAGTGCAAATGTTGCAAGTCTATTTATCAGGCTGGCTGGAACATGACTAATAATACACTGAGAACTAGATTTGTATTCTTACAGTTTCATAAGCAAGAATCCTCTCTCACTTTGCTTTATGCTATTTTCTATGAAGCAGAAAGAAAATACATTTTCATATAGTTATAATTCTTCACTCCCCCAATCTTTTCTTAAAAAGCTTAATCAACACTTCAAAGAAACTGTTGGAACACTGAGTGCTTGGAATACTAAGAGGAGATTTGTGTCAAGAAGAGATAAGTTGCCCCCAGGCCTAGGCTCCTCATTTCTAAAGGAATTTAGGAGAAAATCCACAGGTCATCTAACCATATCAGTAAAATGTCACATCCCTAATATAGTAATTTTTTCTTTAAAAGTTTACCATGTTGTTAACTTCTCAGAAGGATTTGTTGTTGTTTTTGCAGTTCATGCTGGGTTTTTGTTTTGTTTTTTTACTCACCTTCTATTTCCATGCCCTATGAACAATCCTGAGGGATCTCTAGTGTGAAGCTGAGGACCTATAGATAGCTTGCATAGCTTTTACATATGACCTTTTCTGTGCCACTCAGTCTGTGTAACTTTGCTGGTGCATTTTGTTTTGTGTCCTTTGTAGTTGGTGCTGCGTGCATGACACAACCATGCACAAACAATGTAATCTAGAGGTTTCTGAAGGACTCACTTCAGCTTGTCCATGTAAATCATCATAGATTAAGCTATTTGAGCCACTCACTTTAACAGACTCTAGTGCCTGAGAGATCTCTTGCACCACAGTAAGCTGCTCCAAGGATGCACTTCTTACTTCTTTGTAATATTCCAAACTCATCCTTCAAAGGTTTATGAAGTGACACATCCACTCCTATCCTATCCCACATTCTTTGTTCTCTAGAAATTAGAGGTCCTTAAAAGCAATAGCAATGATCTAGCAGGTCAACTTCTTCCTGGTCTAGAACTGAATTAACCTCTTCTTCTGGAAAAATAGGGAATACACACTTCTTCAGTAGTCTTTTCATTAGCTATAACTTTTAGAATAACCATCTAAGTAGACTTTCAAGAGCCACGTGGTCTTCTAGAGACAGAAGTTTTAGCCACTTTTCAATTAAATTTATGTACATTGGATTTTTTACCCTTTCCCTGATGAAAGGGCAGCAATTTTTCAGTGACATCACCACTTCAGACAGGTCAGAATTCAGAGAAGTCACATGTAATTAAATTCAATCAAAACTTGAAATTTTATTTCACTGTAATGCAACACCAGCGAAGAAGTTTGACAGTCCAGCTCAAGTACATATACTACTTTATTTTTCAAGAAAGACTTCTGTACAGAAGTTCATCAAGTGAAAATATCAGATTTTAGAGGGAGTAGAAGGTTCTAGCTTATATATTCTATGATATATCTGCTATATATTCCTGCTTGGCATAGTCTTGATAAGGTAAATTACACTGGAAATTTACTGCACCTAGGAGTATTCGTGTAGGCATGGAAGCACAGCAAACTGCTCCAGGGATGCATTTTAAATTTATTAGATATCTCTATACAAGAAAATTATTTTCTTCTTTTATTAATTACTGTGGCATTAGGTCCTTTCCCAAAGTGATATTTTCCATATGCTGTCCCTCTTTTAAATCAATTTCATTACCTACTATGACAGCAGCCAACATGTCTTGCAGAAATGCTAAATTTGTTATACCAGAAAGCCCTTCCTTTCTGCCTCCTTCCCATGCACTCCCAGCATGGCACTGTCTCTCATAAGGGAGCAACAGGAGCCACAGGCACAGGAAGAACACTGGCACCTCTGAGTGCCAGCTATTAGATTAATTTTGGTTTAAAGGAAAACGGATGCTGCTGTCACTCTTGAGATATTGGATTTGAACTAGGCCTTTTGAGTTCCATGCTTCTGAAGCCCCAGATACCTGTGGACATCAGAGGGAAGCTTGTCACTTCTCTTCCCAGGACAGCACAGGAGAGTAGGACATGGATCTAACCTAGAGCTTCCGATCATGACTATAGATGTGGATCCCTGGTGAACACTTAGGCTTTATGGGGAGTCACTCAAGGAACTGCAGCTATTTCAAAATAAAGTTACCTACTGGTGCAAGCATTTAGTAAATCATATAAAAATTAGTGTGATTAGTTACAAGGGGAAGGGAGATAAACCAGAAACATGGAAGATATTTAAGTGTTAGAGATAACCAAAGTCAGCAGGGCCTGACAAAGTGTCTCCCTGAGTACTCACAGCAGTAGCCAGAGCAGTCTCAGAACTATTAGCAGTTATTTCTGAAGACGCTTGGAAGACAACGAGATCCCAAAGGGCTGGAAAAGGGTGAAGAGAAAATCCTTCTCAAAGAGGAAAAAGGTGTATCTAAGGAACTAGTGACTACTCAACCTAACTTAGGTATCCCAAAGGACAGTGGAATATAGTATCAAACAATCTGTAAGTTTGTTAACACCAAGAAGGTAATAAGAATCATTTAACAAGTATTTGTCAAAAACAAGTTGTGCTCATGCAATACAATTTCCTTCTTTGACAAAATAATTAGCTAAGTGGATTAGGGGGAAGGATGAAATGTGACATATCTTGTCTTTATTATGGCTTTTGACACAGACCTACATGGCATCCTCATAATCAAACTAGAGAAATAAATTCTAGATGAAATAGCTGCACAGAAGGTTGAATAAAGATCAGTCCAAAGTCTGTTTTCTACTGAAAGGAGACTAAATGGGTTCTTAGAGCTATGTCCTAGGTCATAAATTCTTCAATATTTTCATTAATATGAAAAATTATTCAGATAATATATTGGCAAAATTAACAGATGGCACCAAATAGAAAGCTCCCTGGATAACAGGCTTAGAATTTAAAATGACCTTAACTCTGAGAAATCATCTGAAATAAAGAAGCTGATGTGATATGTTCTATATGAAGTATCCCATATGAAAAGAGAAAAGATGAAATGCATAAATGAAAAAAATAGGGTAGAAAGTTAAAAACTACTTTAGGAAGGAATTAGAAGTATGTTGTACATCACAGCACTGCTTCAAAAAAGGCAAACCTCTTTCTAGCCTATACTAAAGGTACTTTTATAACAACTATTTTACTATATCTGTGACTATGTGTAGTATATATATATATTGAGCAAGGCCTCTGATCATGCATAGTGTTTTAAAACAAAAACCTAGGCAACACAGAAGATCGATAGGAAAGGAAAAATTGTAAAAATTTTCAGGCATTCTTGAGAAACTGAAGTAGTGGACATGGTTCAACAATGAACAAGAAGAGTGGAATAGGTTGGGGACTCCATTTTCAAATATATAAAAAAAGTTATATGAAACTGACAATGATACATTATTTACTATGTAACTGCAAAAAAATACTATAGATTAAAAACATTGATATTTGAGTATACTTGGAGGATTTTGTATAGTCATTGAAATACTCTTGATCAGAGATTTCATATCAAGGAATATGGTTAATCTCAGCAATATGACTTACCACTGTGTAACCAAACCTCATTAAAAATACATGTATGGTAAATCAAAAGGAGATATTGGCTGCCCACTAAGTAGTCTGGACATCACACCACCACTAAATATTCACAAACTGAGAGCATCTCTAGCTCTGTGGTTACATGCCCTTTGACTCCTCACACCCAGGATTTGAGCAATATGTGGGAAATGTCACAGACTCCCAGCTGGGGAAGCTGAGTGATTCTTCAGTTAGTACCTACTCATTGGGGAAAACGAAAACACCAGCTCTGAAGAAGGGCAAGCAGAAGAAATTCCTGGGAAAGAGAATGTGATCAAGAGTGGCACTAACAGCTTTAGACAAAGAAAAGCCTGCCTGGGGTCACAGGCTGACTGCTAGGGCTACAGGCTGTTCACTTTGCCTACACAGATCTCAGCATCAAGCATAACTCAGAGTGTTTTCCCTTTGCACAGTTTTGTGCAGGTACTGCTTTTTAGTCCTTCTTTCATCCCTCTGCCCTGCTGGGAGCAGGAGTTGATCTCCAGGATTTTTTACCCTTACTCTACAGCCCTATCAGGCCTCCAACACTCAGCTCCTAGAAAGCCTAATGCTTTCCCTGCCTCTTTTCTCTATGCACACTTCCTTAATCACTCCTCCTACCCTCCCAAGTACTGTAGTTCTAGCTCCAGTGCAAACAGTAAGAGGGAAAAAGATCAACATGATAAAAAAAAAGCAGAGAGGGAAAAGTAGTAATGAGATCCTTTGGAAGAGCAAGGCAGAAAAAGGTGAAGTCAGATGTTGACAGCATGCTTTCCTTCAGAGCCGGTCCCTGAATTCAACATTTCCAAGGTTCATCCATCCTCTTTCTAGTAAAATTCAGCATAATCAATGAATAATATATTCCTATTCGTTTCTTCTAAAGTGGCAAGCTAGCATTATTGTTATTCCCATCAAATCCCCTAGTTGAAAACACAGAGAATTGTTCTCTGTTATTCCAACAGAATTTCTGTTTTCTTAATTTTAAAGCAGTAGGAGGTACATTTTTAAGGAGTTATTGGAAGACACTAGAAAATATCTTTTGCAAATCTGGAAAATCAAGAACTCCAGTTAAAATGCAGCAAAACTGAAGAAATCTGTTCATAGGCACATTGCTACAGTTTCTTTGACTACTTGTTAACCAATCATTAACCTTCCTCTTTTGGAGGTTTGAAGGTTTTGCAACCTTCTTTGCATGTTTTTCCATGGAAGCTGTATTTCTTTAAACAACTGCTGCCTGAAAGCAGATGAATAGCAGCTCTTATTTAGTCTTTTTTTTCTTAGCTACAGTTACAATCTTCCCAGTTTACATATTGTCCGGATATAGTATCTCCATGCCATAAAATAAGGCAGCATAATGTCTGATATTTAGAAACTGTAACAGTAAATCTACAATGAACAAGGTATTCTGACAGCATAAATTGTTGGAGAAATATTTTTCCATTTAGTTCACATTTCTTTTTCCATCATACATCTCGTGATCCCAGGAGGAGCAAGACCAACAGAATTTGAATGTGTTCTTTAACTATTCATTTAACTGTCTTCTGATAACAATATAAGCAAAGTATCTGTTCTTAATTCTACCATTGCCTATAGCTGCATTACACCATCTTCCCAACAATGAAAATGTATGCTCACATGCTTTAAAGATGACTTTCTCTAGGTGACAGCTTGGGTAAGTTCTGGTCTTGAGTATCTCTCCTTGGCAAAGTGACGGCACCATTCATTCACTGTCATGCTTAAAATGCAGTCCACAGAGAGTCTGCCTCTGTGTGAGAGCATGCCCAGGATGAAGGGTATGAGAGAACAGAGGAAATAGACTCTGATGGTCAAGAAACTAGAAGTGCTTATCTAATACATTTTCAGTTAGATACTTCATTCACTTTTTTCCCCAGTCATTTATATAACCATTCTGTAGTACTCTACCACTTCTTATGAAGGTATTTAAGAGGGCTAAGGGACATTCAGATGATCTTCATGTTATCCCCATCTGAGGATTCTCCTGCTTCTGTAAATGCCAAGGTATATCTCCATATAATTTTCTGCTGTAATATCAGACAGCACCTTGTTTAAATGGCAAAGGAGAAAGTTGTAAAAACTACCATTTCCTACCCAAGAATGATTATACTGAAATAGGCAGTTTAGAGGAAGTAATTGTGTCTTTTATTAGCCTGACTAATAAAGCTGGAAAAAACAGTTATATTTTGGAGCTATCAATCTCCAAACTATACTAATTCTTCTACTGAAAGATATTATCACCCTAAAAACTTGCACAAATAATACACTAAACCACTGCTCAACTTCAGACTAGTTTTTTGCTGGAAAACACTGAATAATTCTTTGGGATAATCTCCTGAGACAGAAGATCCTTCAACCCATTTTAGCAGCTCTTGCCTGTAATTTGAAATACTCTTTATTTTCAAAGCTAGAGTTTATTTAAGGATATACTGCAGGTTCCCTAGCTTCAGTGGAACCAATACTCTTCCTCAGTATACTTCCTGAGGATATTAAATTGTCTTCTAAATTGGATCCCCTGGATGCCTCTGCAGTCCTCTATAACTCAAAAGTTTTCATCTAATATACATACCAAAATATTGAAACAGCTGTAACACTCTGATGTGTTACAAGAAACTTCATTTTAAAAAGATATCCAGGCAAGATTAAATTCATTGTGCCAACACAGAATTAAAAGAAAACCATTTGAATTTATAGCATTTCCATGATAAAGATTGGCCAAAAAGCTGGGGGAGGTGGAAGAAGCTTATATTTTCTTTTGTCTACCCCACAGAGACTTAGTCTCTATGAAGGGTAGGAGACAGGTGGGTGAGCATCATGGTTTAACCTCTGCAGGCAGTTAAACACCGCACAGCTGCTCACCTACTGCTCCCCACCCCCAAAACACACACACTCCCTCCTGGAGGAGGAGAAGGAAAATTAGGAGGAAAAAAATAAATTGTGAGACCCCACCAAGAAAACACAGAGAAGAAAACAACAGTAGTAATGATACTATTAATTAAATTACATACAAATTGATTAATATACTATACCTGTGCCTGAGACACCACACTTTCCCTGCTCTAGTTGCTCTGAAGGTACACACTAAAGTAAGCTGAAAACAGGAACGTTCACCCTTGGCCAGCCCTCCCCTTAAATAGGGGCATCACTCAGTGTGGTATCAAAGATTCCATTGGCTGGTTGGGTTGTTCATCTGGCTGTGGCCCCTCCCAGATGTAGCCCCTCCCAGCTGCTTGGGCCAGCAGCTGCTGGTGATAATTAACCCTAACCAAAGCCAGGACACTGGGCATTCAGAATCAGCTCTTTATCAGCTCAGAAGTGCTGGATGGTATCTGGTTCACACAGAGGCAAAACTTTTCTATCTTTGGGACATTTCAGTGTATATGGAGACTAATGTACTGGGGGAAAGACCCTCTTAGTGCTAAGATATAGTCAATAGCATTTATTGGGTGATGTTGCAAGGGAAGAATGATGGTTCTATAGTAAAATATTAAAGACCTTTTTGGGTCCTGACACGCTATGTAGTATGAAGACACACAGCTAAAGGTGGAAAGTTATCTGTGCTAATACTGGGCACCTGTGCAAGGTACCTGTCAGCCCATTTTGGTGGGTTGTCACTCATCCTGCCTAGAGGAAGGGGTCCCTGCAGCCATCCTGGGCTTTGCTCTATAGGAAGGCTGGTTGTTTGACTTCAGAATATAACCCAGGAGTGATGTCACCTTTACAGATGAATAAGAAATCTACTTCCAGGTTAACTTCAATGCATTATTCTATTTGGCAATGCCTAATGCCCCTCCAAGGAGATCAGCTGGTAATCTCTGAGATCTAAGTGGAAGAAAACTGGGTTATATATATGAAGCAAATAAGAGCAAAAGTCAAGGCTCTGGACATACCTGCAAATTTTAATGCACTTTGCTTCAATACTCCTTTGAATCATCGAATGTCTAGGCCAAAAGCCTTTTTCTTATAAAGTTGCAATGAAAATAGTATTTGAAGAAAGTTCTGTTGTAATCTTTTGCTTTTCCAAAAGAACATGACCATAGAGATGTGCCTGATGTATGTTCTTCTGGGAGATCTTAGATTTTACAGATTTCTTAAGTGCTGAATAATACCTCTCTTATGGATCAGGACTACTGGAATGTATCTAAAATAAATCCACTCACATGTAATTTCTGACAATAAATAGTGAGGTCTATACAATTCATACTACAATTAAATAAATAAGGAACAACTATTATCAAGAAGTTTTGGCTGTACATTAAAGGAAAGATACTGATACATGCCAAGGTATGTCACAGTACATGTTATTATCTCATACCAGGCCACCTCCTGCCAAGTGGCAATGGATGGCTTCTCATCAAGAGGATATTAATGACACTGAATTTTTAAATTATTTTATTATATCAACATTATCTACACATATGAATTATGAAATCAGATAACCAATCAGCATGCGGGTTAATTCCTACTCCCAGGAAGTTTAACTCAGGTCAAGCTTCCAAGCTCAGACACTGGCACTCCCTTAAGAGATAAGACAGTAGAGACTTTGCAAACACCACTAAGTTTGGCAGTGTGATAAAAACCAGAGCAGAGGAAACTTCATCTATAATCATGCTAGCTGGTGATGCTTGTCACAGCAATTCAAAAAAACCCAAACAAACCATTTTCCAAAGCTTTATTAAACTCTGTATTGGATTACAGAAACAAAGCCCTTTTCCACTGAGGAAACAGGCTTTTTTGGAACAGTGTTTATTGGCTGCATTGCATTTGTACTAATAATACTGTCCAGCTCCCTCTCTGCAAACTTACTCCTATTCCTTTCTAGCCCTCTGGCAAAGAAGTTTGCATTTATTTAAAGGATCTTCACTAGCCTTATTTTTAAAATATGTTTTTGATCAGATGTCACCCTCAGGTAGAGATAGCAATGAAGTACAAGGAGTGCTACAAACTTTTCCGGTATCCTCTCCTGCAGGAAATGAAAAGAAAGAATTCAAAGATCTCTTTGCAGACATTCATCTGTATCCTGTACAATAAAGATCCAAGTGAGCAATTAAATAAATCTGACATGGATTTCCTGCACTTAAAGCTTGTAGAACAAGTATGAAATCAAATGATGAGCACTATCTATCTCATCTCTTTCCTTGAATAACAATTGACAGTGACAACTTTGGCTAGTAAACTTGAAACTATGTCCTTGGGAAAAGACAACTTAGTCTGACTTTCAGATGGTTGTTATGTAAGGCTGAAAAAGTTACTTAGCAGAAAGTAAGTGTCATCCTCTTCACAGAATCACCAAATGGTTGGAAGGGACCTCCAGAGATCATCTAGTCCAAAACCAGTGCTAAGCAGGTTCACCTAGAGCAGTTTGCACAGAATTGTGTCCAGGCAGTTTTTGAGTATCTCCAGAGAAGAAGAATCCACAACCTCTCTAGGCAGCCAGTTCCAGGGCTCTGTCACCCTGGTGGGTAGAGAAGTTTTTCCTTATATTCAGACAGAACTTCCTATGTTCTCGTTTGTGTCTATTACCCCTTATCCTATCACTGAGCACAGCTGAAAAGAGACTGACCCCATCCTCTTGACAACTGTCTTTTTATATTGATAAGTATTGACAAGATCCCCTCTCAGTCTTCTCTTTTCCAGCATAAATAGATCCAGGTCTGTCAGCCTTTCCTCATCAGAGAGATGCTCCAGTCCCCTAATCACCTTTGTAGCTCTCAGCTGGACTGTGTCCAGTATTTCCTTGTCTCTCTTGAACTGGGGAGTCCAGAACTGCACACAGTACGCCAGATGTTGGCTCACTGGGGCACAGTAGAGGGGGAGAGGAACTTCCCTTGACTTGCTGGCGACATCCTTCTTAATGCACCTCATGATGTCATTTGCCTTCTTGGCTACAAGAGCATACTTCTGGCTCATAGTTAACCTGTTATCCACCGGGAGTTCAGGTCCTTCTCTGTGGAGTTGTTTTCCAGCAGGTCAGCCCCTACCCTGTACTGGTGCCTGGGGTTATTCCCCCCATAGCTGCAAGACTCTACACTTGCCCTTGTTGAATCTCATTAGGTTGTCTTCCACCTAACTCTCCAGCCTGTCCAGGTCTCACTGAATGGCAACATAGCCTACTGGTTTGTCAGCCACTCCTTCCAGTTTTGTATTGTCATCAAACTTACCAAGAGTACACTCCATCCCTTCATCCATGTCATTGATGACTATGTTGAACAAGACTGGACCCAGTACTGACCCCTGGGGAACACCACTAGCTACAGGCCTCCAGCTAGACTCTGCATCACTATCACAGCCCTCTGAGCTTGATCATTCAGACAGTTCTCAATCCACCTCACTGTCTACTCATCTAACCCACACTTCCTGAGCTTACCTATGAGGATATTATGGGAGATAGTGTCAAAAATCTTGCTGAAGTCAAGGCAGACAGTATCCACTTCTCTCCCTTTAGCTACCTGGCTAGTCACATCATCACAGAATGCTATCAGATTTTTCCAGCATGATTTCCCCTTGATGAATGCATATTGAACACTCCCAATAATCTTATTTCACATGCTTAGAGATCACCTTTCCAGAGAAGGAGGTGAGGCTGACTGGCCTGTAATGTCCCGGGTCCTCCTTCTTGCCCTTTTTGAAGACTGGACTGACACTGGCTTTCCTCCAGACCTCTCGTGTTCTCCAGCACCTTTCAAAGATGATGTAGAGTGGCTTAGCAATAACATCAGCCAGCTCCCTCAGCACTTGTGGGTGCATCCCCTTGGGGCCCAAGGATTTGTGGGTGTCCATCTGGACTACATGATCTCTATCCCAATCTTTCCTGACCAATGGAGAGTCTGTCTTCCTCCAGACTTTCTCTCTTACTTAGGCTTAGCTCGATACACTCCAGATCCCTCTCACATTGTTGTACAGGCATTTCAGAGAGGTAATTGAGCATGTAGATTTCCCTGGAGGGGTGCAAGATGATCCAGCATAACCATACACACCCCTGAGTTGATTGGTCTTCTAGATCATATCTTTGAAGGCAGCTAAGGAACATTTGTCACTGCACTAGTTGGCCTGGCCTGTGTCTCTGTTGGATTCAATGGCATGACCATTGTCATTTCAGACTTCACCCCCCCAAGCTGTTCAATTCTTCACTTACAACACTGCAGGAATTTAAGTACATTTTAGCTCCAATGAGCATACATTTACCATGCAAAATAACTCACAAAGAAGAAAGAAAGATGAAGGTGCAAGGAAAGAATAAAGTCCAATGAAAACTAAATAGTACAAAAAGATGTACTGTGTCATGAGTGGAAGAACGTATGAAAATTATGTCTGATTGACTTTTTCCATGTCCTAAAGTCTTCTGCTTTGAATTTGGAACAGAGAGGCATTGAAAGAAAAAGTACACGTAAAGAGCCAAGATCTGACGAACAGCCCAATTCCATATATTTTGCTGACATCCTGTAATTTCACTAATACTTAAAACAAAAGTTTGGTCCCTGATAAGAAAAAAAACCACTTGCTGTCTGTAGCACTCAAGCTGTCAAGAAATACAAGCTATCTATTGCTGTATCAGAGTTTCTAGAATGAAATATCAAAGGCAGAGAAAAATTTCAAACTTTTTCTTTGAAAACAGAAAAGTCCCTTGTAATCTTTTCTCTCTGCAAAGAATCCCAAGACTGTGTATCTGTTATTGCAATTATTAAAGAAAACCTTGCAAAGTCAGGAAGTAGAGACTTTTCAGATAAGTCTTATTTGGAACTTGTAATACTAGAAATCCCATTTGTAGCACACCATCATCTCAGCCATCATACACTGATGCAAAGAGCAATGTTGTGTACTGAAAGTGATAAAACACATTTTAGAAACAGCAATTCAAGCATGGCCAGACACAACAGTCAAATGTGGCCCATTATGTGTATTATGAAGTCATGCATAACATACTCCTAATCTTTAACTCTCAGGTAACTTGAAAAACAATGTCATTTACATGTTTAAGCATTTTTTTTTTTAAATATACTTACCAGGTGATAATTGTAACTCGTTTTTAGTCAAAATCCATTGTATAACTTATTTCCAGGGCTAGATAGATAATAGATTCTTTTAAAGATCTAGTCTTTTACTTTCTTATGTACTCTTTGTCAATGAAAAATGTTATTTTATTTTAATGCTAATCCTACTGATGTAAGACTCAAGTTATATCTCCTTTTCCAGCGACTTGCTGGGTAATGTTTGCATCTGGAATATTATCTGTGTCTTTGACATAGCAATCTTTCCCTGCTTCATTTGAGCATGTTTTTTATGCTCAGTTCAGCTTGAAGACTTAACGCATCATCATCATCTGGCAGCCACATGCAAATGCAGGCCAGAAACACTTTCAACAACATTCATATGAAAAAGAAAAGGCTTATTACACAGATGGATTAAGAAAGAAGCATACATAGAGAAGTTACTGACCCTATAGCCTTAGGACAAACCCTGTGATTTCCTTCAAGCTGTAGAAAGGTTCCTTTCTGCTCCCTGCAAAGCTAACAGGCAGACTGGAAACCTGCAGGCCTATCTACTTCTGCCCTCCCTTTTCTTCAAGTGTCAAACTTCCCTGACAGTACACCAGTTCTCACAAAATGTTATTGACAGCAAAGAGACTTCTGAGTAGAAGTGACTTTTAACACATCTGAAAAGAGAAATAGAATAATTTGAAAATTCTAGTGAAATATATGTTCTTGATAAAACTAATTTGTAGTACACTCTTATTGTTTCGAGGTTTATCCTTCCTTATAGATTAGTGTTGTCACCTTACCTCTTCTTGCACTGCATATAAAATTAGACAAAAGCATTGCCTTTTTTTCAATGTTGTTACATTTTACTGTAATACTTTTTATAGAAATCAGAGGATTTTTTGACCAACTGTAAGGAATAACTTCAATATATGTGGACATACAGGTATGCATGCACTTACTTGTGACTTATCTCACTTTGAGTTCCACAAATCAGACACAACATAATATAAAAGAGACAGTAAAATAAAGGTATTCAGAAATGTTCCCCGTTGTCATCTTTGTGACATTCTTGTTTGTAGTTTATCAGAAACCCAAGAGCAGTGGCAAACGTTCTCATGGTAATTATAAGGAGCACAATGTAGGTGTTTGATAGCCATTTTCAGTCACTCATATCTTACCTGCCATTGAAGTAAGACTGTTGCCTGCAGGGTTCATATTTCCAAGCACAGCCAAGGCTCCTCCAGCCCATGGGCAGATGTCCAAATGAATACAGTGTGCCTGTAACCTGGAGACTTTTTCCAACATTATCTGTATAAAAAGGTTTTACAGTATTTCAAAGTTCTCTGTGCCTCTCAGTTGTCCATTGACAGCATTCTCCTTCCATGGTCTTTCAGTGAAACCATGCGCTTGTCTTCATTTTAATATGATTATGTGAATCAAAATAAACTGAGGTCTTCTCTCCTTTGGATTTTTATCCCTCAACAAGCAGCATAAATTTTTCCTTTAATTGACAGTTTGAATATGGCATTCTCACTTTCAGCCCATCTGTTCTTCCTCCTCCCAGAGTACAGCTGTGACTATAGAGCTACATGCTGCCTGAGCACAGGAAAACCAGCGAGCTTCACTGCTTGTACATGAAGGGTAAATCTAACCAGCATAACACTGTGTCAGGGAGAGATACCAGAGCAAACTTGTAATAGATTAACATGAGTATTGAAAACAGCATTGCCTGCCTATCCCCTGCTGTATTATTTATAGCCAACACTGTTGTACTGCTTTCAGGACTCATGCCAGCATCTGAGAGCTACTATTTGCACATGCAACTGTGCTGAATTAACATGCCCAGCTCAGCTGCATCAATGGAGACTAAAACTAATCCCATAGAGACAGTGACTTGAATGCCAGCTAATTATGTGCAAAGATGAAGTTCCTCTGCATCCCCCATTTTTGCTGATTAATACTCCAGTCATGGAGCCCTCAGCACTTTCTACTCTCTTTACTTCCCCAGCAGCTGTAGAATAGGCAGGCTGTCCAGCATCCTGCTAAGTGGCTCAGCAGATCCCTGTTAATAATCCCCATGTCTATGCAGAGGCAGTTTGAATTAACTGCATGTAATATTCCAAGTTGCATTAACACAGCCATAATTTTCTCCATTTTTTATCTCAAAATCTGCATCATCTTATTTTTCAAGAAAATTCTGTCCATGCTGCAGGCAGTGGTTTCCAGACTAGCATATTAGATTACAGGCTTTTTTGAGACAAGCTGCAGGAACTTCAAGGACTTTCTACATCAAGGAATTTTGAATTCTTTTCCATTCAGAGGCAATTTTCCCTTGCAGTATATTCCATATCTTAGCATTTACAACAGGAGAAGGCACTGTGCATAATGGGGTAGTGGGCTGCTTTTTTACCATAAAGACCCTACAGAATTAATTCTCTGTAAATCTGCTGGCAAAGCACTGCCAGCAACCTCAAAACTAGATCACTTATAAGCAGGTCAAATAAGAATTTTCCCTAAACTGTAGAAAATCTACTCAGCCCCTTGGTAGATCTAGCCACAACTAAAAAGCAACCCAGGATCCAGGGACTGCTCTAGTCTGATGTCAATATACTACTTAGATATCGTAATCCTCATTATGTTCACCCAGCAAAGACCATCCATTCTGCCTTTCTGGTTCATGGCATATTATAAACACAAACTTGTTTATCGTATAGTTTCATCTGGTACCTTTTTGGGTATCTTTTTACTCTCTATAAGTAGACTTCTTATAAATCCAGAACATGCTGTGACTACCCAGTAAATCCCAACGAAGGGTCACAAGGCCCTTTAAGACAGCCAGACCTATTGTATTTCGGTGACTCCTTGTCATTGCAACTTTATCCACATCTGCCTAGAAAGTACATTTCTTGTGAGAACACATTCAACATCACATTTTCCTGTGATCTTGAAATTGAAAGACTTATTTCTGTAATTGCAAGCTTTTTTTTTTTTTTTTTTTTTCCCTAATATACAGAGATGAAAGCCTAGGTATTAATTTGGTCAGAATTGAGTGACATAACATCTCTGCAAACGACTAGTACATATATTATAAGTTTCACGTGTTAAGATCCAGTTGTTAGATGTCTTATGCTTATTCCCTCCTTCCAGGACCCGGCTTTCACATGTGCACTCCCACAGCTCATCAAAAGAAGAGGTCCTATGTCCTTTCCAGCAATGTTTCTAGAACATTTAGCATGCCTTGGGGTATTCTCAAAATGCTCATAACTGTTATAAATCAGATTAACAAATCTGGTCCTCTTTTCTATGGGATTTTTCTTCTGGATACAAATTCTCATTATCATGTCACTATAATTATTCTGAACATTATATTTTTATTCTATGAAGTCATGCTTCTTATAGATTTATATTATTCTATATATTGATATACTTCTTATTAATTCATGCTGAAAAAAAAATAAATCAGGCTTTTAGAGTGTAAGAGTCTTAATGAAACAAAGTTTAGAACCAACAAAAACTCAAGCTTAATATCAGACATAACCTTACCAGAACAGAGTTAAGCAGTGTTTGTGACAATCTGGAGATTATTTTCTCAGTTCACAACTTTGCTTTGATTAGTTAGTTTTCCTTGTGCTTACAGAATTCTTTTTCTGGAAGAGGAAAAACAAGAGATGATTGTGGCTTGTTTGAAATGCATTAGTTAAAGTTAGCAACAAGCTGTTGAAAAGAAAAAAAAAAAGCCAATTAGAGTAGAATATTTACATTATAGGAATATTAGCCACAACATTACAATTCTTGCTGTATCAGCATTTTTACTGTAAATGACAGTCAAGAATTTATAATTCAGTTGCTGAATTTCTTTCTGACCTGAGACAACTATCCTAAGAGAATGACTTTTTATCTGAATATTTAAACAAAAGCACATATTTCATACTGGTTTGTCAGTCATCTCATTGTGAAAGACATTATCCTAAAATAAATACAATATAAAAAATGGATGTACTTAAAAACTACTCAACAGTTTGATGCCACATGCTTTCATCATTTATAAAAAGACAGAAGGACTCCATTATTTTATGCCATTTTGAAGAGTAAGGCTTGCAGAAAAATTGAATTTTGTGAGATTTCATTCTGGCATTTATCAGAACCACTTTACCGTAGTTGTGAAAAATACTATAGGCTAGAAAAGTTAACAGACATGTTAGCTATGAGTTTGTAATTGGCATGTGGCTGTTAATCCATCAGGCACTTCACCTGAGCTAGGAGTAGTGCCTCACACCCATCAGCACATTGTTCCTGCCACACTGTATCGTCAGTGGTTGCATTACACCCACTTGTAACACGGACAGAGACAGGCAGTGGTTTTCATTATGATGACTAGCAACTTGTTTGTAAGTGAACACAATGTATTTCTGGCACACTGCGCTCCTCTTGAGGCAATTTTACATTTTCTGGATTGTGGTTTTCTGAAATTTCTTTTATGACAATTCGACTGGCTTCCAAAAGCAAGGACAGTTGTTACTGTCTAATTGGAAAACTGCATTACTCTTTGCTATTTCAGTTAGGAAGTAAACCAGAAATTAGTTAAGATTTGTACCTTGATTCAGAGAATTGCCAATTTTTTTCTCTATTGGAAGACAATAACTTTCAGACTGGTTGTTTAAAGAAGCATATCTACCTTGTGCTGGATGGTATTCTTAAGCTGTCTTTCTAAGTTTATTTTGAACATTGTCATATTGTCATAATTCATCAAATTAATATTAAAAACCTATATTTTAAAAGTATTATACTTTATAGAGGGAATAAAGTTAGCAGGACCTAATGGAGTTGTAGATTTTAAATCCTCCTACAGTCACTACATAAGACCTTCCCTATTCATAGGCTTCATTTGGATACTAAAACTCAAAGTTACAGTCAAAGCTTTTTATAAATGTTTAATGTAGAATATATCCATATGTCCATGCACCCTAGGCAAATGCTTCTCTCATCATAGCCAGAGACAGCTGAATACAAAGCCTCCCCAGGGAAGAAGCTGAGCACAGCACCACAGCAGCAGCATTCCCCAGCCAAGCAGCCAAACATCCACCCCAACAGTGCCCTTCACTCAGGTCCAGGTCCAATTGACCACACGTGGACCCTGCACAGCTGTGCCTTTCACTCCTTGTCCTAAGTGCAGGCTAACATACTGTACAGTACATGTACAGTAAATCCAGGGTGGCATAGAAATGTACATACTGATGTTATTTTTGCCATACTTCTAAGTTACTAGTTTTTGGCTTCTTATTGAATCTGGCTGACTTCTCAGAGAAGCTCACCAGGAGAATTTACTCAGCTCACTCTGCCTGCCCTGCTGCTTGGACAATAGCTTCCAGGCAGCCACACAAACCTTTCAAAATAACACAACAATTTCTGCTTTGGCCATCTGTCCATGGAATCAGATTAAAGTGCTTTTAGAGAAAATAATTCTTTGCCTTATTTTTATTATTATTCATTTCATACCCCCACTCCTGATCCAGAGACAACATGATAGGTCACATTTCTCATATAATTCTTATGGTTTCAAAAAAAAAAAAAAAAAAAAAAAAAAACCTCTCTAAAAAAAAAAAAAAAAATTTATACTTAAACAAACACAAGTATTATTATAAAAAAATCACCCACAAAAGTTCCCCACGCGAT
>JANIJG010007098.1:0-10413 GCA_024611175.1 Megaceryle torquata
ATAACAAAATGTCTACAAAATAAATATCTATTACAATATACCAGAATTACTCTGTTCCTAAAACTGCATAAATTACATAATCATCACAGCCTTCAGAGATACTCGGCAGACCAATATCTAGCCCTGTATCTTCAATTGTAATAAATCTTAAATTATTGTAGGATCGGAGATTCTGGAATAAGAAAGAGGAAGCTGAGGAATTTTCTATTAGTGTGGGTTTAATGAGAGACACATCATATCTCTCCAGTTAAGGCATCTGTATGTTCTTTGCAACTATCATTACAGCTAATTAACAGGAAATGCTCACATTCACCAGTTT
This sequence comes from Megaceryle torquata, assembly GCA_024611175.1. Taxonomy (NCBI): domain Eukaryota; kingdom Metazoa; phylum Chordata; class Aves; order Coraciiformes; family Cerylidae; genus Megaceryle; species Megaceryle torquata. The sequence goes on from JANIJG010007098.1 coordinate 320, forward strand.
TATTTAAGAGGTGATGATACCAAGGAGGAGTGGGGAGAAAGAGAGATGTAAATTTTTTATACCTTATTTGCCTTAAGTCTGCATGGGAGCCATGAATAATTGATGGTAATTGTGGTTAACCCTGAGCCCATCAGAAAGGATCTTTACATGTTACCCATTCCCTGAGCCTCCCCCATAGAAGCTCTTCTTCACACAGAAGGTGTTTTTTTGATGCACCATGCTGTGATGAAATTTGTTACTACCAATTAAGTTTGTTGATTGACAGCTGCTCTCTATACAGAGGCTTCTGGAAAATGCTGTGGCTCCCATCCCATCTCTAGCTACTTGTCACAACCACTGGAGATTGGTGTCCCCTCAGATTTACCACCTGAGCTGCTCAGGGGAAGGCTGCACTTGCTTCAGTCACAACCAGATTAGCTTAATGGGTGTCGGTATCAGGTCTTTGCTGTCTTTGGTCACTGTAACTGAAGTGGGTTAAGGATTGATGGCACAGGCTGCTCAGCTGGCTGGTGACCTTCTTCATGGGGGTTTCCACCAGTAGGTGGCTGGGGCCAGACATTTCTTACGGTTGGACAAATACCCATGAATTAAGACTTTGCCCAGAATCTAATGAAGCCATCTGGTCTCACAGGTTACATTTGTACAAAAAAATAAGAAAGGATCCGTTCTGAAAGCCATGGGGTGTCCTGGAACTATCAAGGAGCTCCCAGAGTTTGATGTCAGAGATAGGACAGATTTGGCTCTTTCACTGCTGATCTGTGGGCCTGTGATAACCTTGTGGTCTAGGAAAGGCAAAAGCTGAGATACTGCCTGTGTCAGATTGCTTTCTTAACTGAAAGTGAGGACAGTGTGCTAGGGGTCTGAAGAAGTCTGTATGGTTCAACTGTCTCAGAAAGGTGTCTGTTTACTATGTCAGTTTGCTTTTGCTAAATGTACAGAAGATATCTGGAGGAATTCCTCTCTTCACCTCCAAAGCAATCTTTCTTGAGAGGCTTGAAAGCCTCCCACACGAGTGCAGAGATGGAGAATTCCACAGTCCATCTCCCCCAGTTTGGCCAAGTTCGCAGAGCTGGATTTTAGTGCTTTTTTCAAAAAGCTTGTGCACTCTCTAAACCCCATGCAAGCAAAGAGCAAACACAGAGCTATTGGATACACAATGAATTGACTGGATCTCTGCTGGGGACCAGGAGGAACCAGATGTTTGACTCCACATGGCCAGAAACGTAACTTACCTCCTAGTCACTATGGCACAGTGAAAGAAAGGCTCAGATAGTGGGTGTCTCTGTGGGCAGGAGGGCAGTGAGGAACATGCTGGCATTTTTGGGGCAGGTATAGCTGCTGCACCTTCTGCTCCCTCCCTGGCATGAACACCAAGTTGTGCCTGTGTTGTGTGTTGTATTCCATCAGCATGAGATTTTGGATGAATTAGAAGCCTCTGGTGAAACATTGACTATAGTCTGGCCTTATAGAACATTTCTGCTTGGCACTGAAGGGGAGTGGCAAGCCTGTGCAGCATCAACCAGCCAAATACAATGCAGATGAAACAGAGGAAGGTTCACCCAGCAAGGCTGATGAGGTGTCTCCTGTCTTTAACAGACCCAGGGGGACAATAAGCACAGGAAAATGGTAGGTAAAACTGACTGTCAGTGTTTGCTGTTCTTGCTGGGGAGGCAGGAAGCAGAGAAGGGCTGCAGTGCTGGCATTTGATTCCAGGAAATTTTGATTCAGGGCTATCTCTTGGATTCACTAAACCCACTCAATTCTAACCCTCTTCTGGCCTTTGAAAGCCCCTAAAAGGAATGATTTATACCTCAGCTCTCTGTTGTGTACTTTTTGCTCTCTGAAAAACTGTCATAGTCTGTGGTTGCTGACCTCAGTGGAAGCTGTAGCCTAGCACTCCGCAGAAGTCCAGTGCTTTGAAGTGAAGACATAAATGGAGAAGCCTGATTTGAAGAAGCCAGTGGGATAAATCTCCTTCCTGCATCCCACAAGACAGATATGCAGCATCCTGGTGAGATGGGCAGGAGAAGACAGAGAAAACGTGACAAACTGAATTAAATAATACACTTATTCTGTACTCCAGCAGCCGGCTGTCTTGTACAAACTGTGTGTTTGGTTTTTTTTTTTTCTTTCTGCTGCCTGGTGTGAGAAGGGTTTTTTCAGCAAGTTACTGAGATAGAGCACCACAATAATTTTCCTTTCTCTGTGTTTTTTTCCCCCTGCAGGGCTTCTTATCAAGCTGGGAAGGGAGGAAAACCCATATACATACACAGTATAGCCAAGCAGGAAAAAGGATATGAATTCTAAAGTATTTATTCATCCCAAAGTCCTGGATGCAGAAGTTCAAGCTCCCAAGGCTAATCAGGCAGAAACACATTTCTCCTGTGTGAGAGACACTGGTCTGGAAAATCTTTCCAACATAGTTCAATTTCATATCCCTTCCTCTGTGACAACATTGGACCTTCCCCCAGAAGGTGGTGTGGGCATGGGCAGGTGGGTATGGGTGTAGGGCTTCTCTGGTGCCTCCAGGGAACCTATTTTTCTTTTTCTGAAAAAAATAATCCTGCTTCCCAGAACAATATCAAGCGGTTACAGGAAGGCCATCAGGGATGGGTGGATGGTGGAAAAACACCCCTGAGACCCATACTGCCTGCCAGCATTAGTCTCATTTAAACAGTTTGGCTCTGCTTTGAATTTGGGTCTGCATTAATGGAGCTTTGAGGAAGAAGTCGGTCATCAGTGAGCAAATTCCTGCTGTATTTGGGAAAGGAGCATTTGCTATCTTGTGTAATAGGTGAGGACTCCAGTGGGAACAAAGTCTCCCACATTTTACAGGTCCCTTTTTACATGGTCTTTTTACATGGACTGCAAAAAAAGGAGAGCTTTCCACCTCTTTTCTAGACCCATTTTTGGAGGTTCTGTTTTGTTCTGGGCCATATAAACTACCAGAGAGACACAAGGATTTACCAATGGGAGTGAAAATAGAAGGCTTCCCCTTCTCTCCCACACACCAGCATGGGTGTAGCAGCAACTACTCACCTACATGGGCAAAAGGGAGGCTTTGACCTTACAGCTACAGCAGTCTGAGAGAAACCTCTATGTCTGGGGAACTTTTCTTGTTAGAAAAAACAGCAAGTAGGAGAAAAAAAGAAAGTCTGAAGGAAACACTGTGACTAATCCAGCATACTCCACAGCTCAGCAATGATTAACCTTTCTTCTGCTCCATCTTAGTATCACTATAATTGGCAGTCCCTTTCTAGTGACTTTTTTTTATTTCCCATGTGTGCCAGGAGATACTCCCTCTCTTTCTTTGAGGAGTGTGTTTCATCTTGGCTTTATCTGGTGTGAGGCAACTGATCTTTTGCACATACTGATTACGTAGCCTGCAGCAGTTCGGGTTGTAGCAGAGGGGATGCAGTGCTGTGCTGAGCTAAGTGAATGAGACTCCTTCCTCAGGGCTTCAATGAAGATGAGCTGATAAGGCCCTGAGGGACGCATTCACACAAGTGGTAGGGATGCAGAATGGGGCTGGGCAGAGGAAAAGGGACCAGTTACTTTCTGCTGTTGAAACTGCTGTGAAGTCCCCCTCACAGAGGTTAGAAAGTGGGAGACTTTTTCCTCTCTGCTGGCATTAGGACAAATACTAAACCAAAAGGTTGGACCAGTTGGAGAGAAGATTTGCTTTGGACTGGTCTGCTGAGTGGCAGTTACAGGCTGGCTTGGAGGCATGGTCCAGTGAATATGCAGAGCTCATGGTTATTTCTGTAACTATGGGAAAAATCTGTGCAACAAATAAACTCTTGGGAAATGAAAGTCACCAGGAAATGCCCAACAATATTCAAAGGCTGTCTTATTTCAGTGGTCATGCCATTAGAATCAAGCATATACTTATTTTCAAGGACCCACCAAAGGCTTTTTTTGAAGAACTCCAGCATATCCCGACCACTGCTCAGCCACCTTGAATTTAAGTTGGATGTTTTCCTCCTGCCACCTCCATTTCTTTGGTGTATGTAGCTGGGAGAGGTGGGACTGACATTGCTCCCTTTGCAGAAAAAAAGTCTGCTGGAATTCATCTTGTTTACTGGAAAGTAAACTCTGTCTCCAGAGTGTCTGGAGCCATGTGGAGAACAGGCTGCAGCTTATGTTAGGATGCCTGAGTTAGTTTTAAACTGACTGGATTGGGGGCTACAAAAAGCTCATACAAATTACAAATTCGAGGTAAGGATTTATCAGGCCTTTTTCATTATCCTCTCTTAAGTGGATTAGACCATGCTGGCAGAAAAAGAACAGACATGGAATGAGTGTTAAACCCACGCCAGATCTGAATATATTTGTCAAGCTATTATACATACAGCAATAAGAGGCAGCAGGATTCCAGTAATATTCAACTTAATGTGTTGTTAGTTTCAAGTGATTGTACATCTTTTCTCTTCAGAAGGATTGTTTTCTACACAAGCACATTACATTTAGAAATAAATAAAAACATACTCTAAATCATAGCATTAGTGTGGCCTCATTTTCCATCTCCTGGGACAATACAGATCTAGTGAACTGATTCTGGATGAATTCTGCTTCACTGGGACACTGTATGCAGTCCATGAGCATCTGTAAACCTTTCATAATGCATTAAATACAGTTAACAAAGATGTATGCCTCCTGTACCATGCCTACCTTTTCTCCTAAAAGACAGTGGATTTCTTGCCAAGTTTCCACTGCAGACTCCATTTTCTCTTTCCTGTTTCAGGAGACACACTTGAAAAAAATCACAGTGATCTCCCATCTAAAAGAAAAGGCTCACATTGAGCAGAAGACTGCTTGCCAAAACTTGAAATATTTTGGCTCTGTTATTTTTGTATTGTGAATTCTAGGAATAAAATTAAGAAGAAAGACAAAAAGAAGCAGGGTACTGATGACTCTGAATGTTTTGGGAACATTTTCCACATCTTCCTGTCCAATCTCCAAAGCAACTTGCCTTAGCAACTCCATGTGAAGTTGATAATGAGATGCACTATGTTCACCAGGAAGGGAATAAACTCAGCTAATCAGTACATAGAGTGTATTGTCCTAGCAGCAAAGGGAGCATTTGACAAGGTGCTCTCTAGTGAGCTGGATCCCCTAAAGGAGCCATCATGGTGTATGAGAGATGTGTAAACATCTCAAATAACAATTTGAAGACTTCTTTTTAGTAAAAATAAATAGATAAATAAAAATCTGGCCTTTTTCCTTATGGCAATTGCCTTAAAAATATTACCCTATTGCTGGGACTGACAAGGCTGTGAGTTTTTAAAATAAATAGGTAAAATCACAGCTTGCCTGCAACCTTACCAGCTGTGCTCCTGCCTGATGCCTCCCCAGCTACCACACAACAACTCCTAAGTCAATTACGCTCCTGGCAAAGCTGTGTGTGCATTTGCTGGGAGATGCCACGTTTGGGGAAATTTGATCTCTCTTTTTTTTTTTTTTTTTTTTTTGCATCTTACCCTTCAGTCTGAATTTCCTGTGGCTCTCTGATAGATGCTTGTAGAAATAACTACGTTTACTTTAATGGTGTTATTTATAAGCAAAAGCTCTGAAAAATAGAACAGACTTTCTCAATCTGAATTGAGTTCCCTACCAGTGTTTCTTTATATGCCAGTGTGTTTTTCCTTTTTTCCTTTCCTTAGACCCATAACCTGGAGCTGGCAGGTTCTTGAAGGTTTATAAAGCCATTTTCCCCTATCAAAGTATGTTTGTTCTGAGAGACACAAGGAAAGGGCTGGACACCAATGAATGAACAGCAAGGAACTCCTTAAAGTAGAATAAAATAGAAATAATCCTACTTCTGGGGCTACTGAATAGACATCTATAAAAGTCTGTACAATTTTAGCCCCGAATCTCATTGAATTGTTTTAAAGCCCAAGTTCTGCCACAGACTTCCCACTTGGGTTAGGGCACATAGTTTAGGCTATTCCGCAGAGCAGTAATCTCTCAGAATGTGTGTCAGGAATTACTTTCAGCCTTGCTATCAGGCATGAAAATGTCTCAGCTTATCAATAGGCTCACTGCAGTCAACAGGATCAAGAATATGATTAAGCTAAGAAAAAAACATTTAAGTAAACTGAGAGGCAGTATCTCTCAACAGGGAGTTCTTTCTCTCTATGGTGGACTACCCTTCTGCCTGCAAATGTCCCAAACCTCCTGGGAACTAAGATGTCCTCATTTCCAACTCTGCACCCTACTAGGAAAGATAACCTTCACCTTTAGATTGTTGACATCCACATTAAGTATCTCAGCAAATATATATTTGCCATTAAAAATCAAAACCCGATCAACAAGCATTTCTCATGCTTTTTCTTTAATCATTTAGTTCCACTGCTTTAGCCACTTTCTTCAGAATAAAAGCATAACAACTCATGCAAAGGCTTATTAATTATTGGTAATAATTATCAGCAGCAGAACTGCAGATGCATTTAACCTGACTTTGTGGAGGAAAGGAGGAAGGAAGGATTGGCTGATACAAACATATTGCTCCTTCCCCCCCCCGCCTGCCTGCTAACCTGATTCATTTTCTATCATTTCTTGATAGCTCTTTCACACAGAATCCCTCTCTCTCTCTCTCTCTCTCTCTCCCCTAAATGCTTCTGGATCACATTTCTGCTACATCTCCATCAAAATGCCTAGGACTAAAAATTGTTGCATCTACTGATATTGTGGAAAATACCATCCAATTCCCCTCACAGACATTTTAGCATAATTTCTAAAAGGTGGTAACCCTTCCAGGCTGGCTGCAAAATGACTGAAATGAGGCAATCTGTAAAACTCTTCATTTTCATAATTCTGCTCAGAACGCTGTAATAAATAATTGTTTGGTGCCCTGCTAGTTATGAAAATTCAAATAAATAAATAAAAATAATATTTTCAGTTCAATTGGAAACAAAACATCTAGAAATTTTTCAGTGTCTGTAAATTTAAGAGGCAAAATGAACCTAAACCTCTCTAGTTCTGGGCTAAACAGAATGATTAACTTGCCAGAAAAATGGTGATGGGTGGTTTTTTTTTTGGTTTGTTTGTTTGTTTGAAAATTTTTTTTATGTTTTAGTTTGCTACATGCATTTAATGAAAATGCACATCAGTTCCAAAATGAAACACCCAACATCAGCTGCTCATAAAGTTTCATTTAGAAAATATTCTGGTTTTCTGATTACTTTTGATAATCATAATTCTTTTCTGATGTATTTTTAATCTCTTAACCTAAAGAATTCAAAGTATATTCCTCAAGCACTTCCATCATCTGAGATCTGCTTCTCCTTGGGAAAAATAAAACAAAACACAATAAAAAACCCACAAGAAATTACTAGAAAATCTGATTTTTTTGCCATCTTCTACCCTTGTAGTTTATTCAATTTCTCTTTTGTTTCTCCTATTTATTAACTACAAATCCAGTCACTATCCAGTCACTCTTGGATTAGGCTTGGAAACATAATTTTCCAGTGTAGTTAAAAATCTTGCTCTTCTGACCATACTTTTCATTATACTACATGGTCATTGACAACCGTGGAGTCCACATTTCTTCCTAACCTGGCCCAATCCCACCACTCAGCATAGGCACATGTCTACATCCAAATAATTTTGCATTAACTCCCTTGTATGTGGAGATGTTACTGGTGCCAAATGACAAGCGTTATCAGGGTGTATACTTTTATCATAATAGATTTCATTATCTTATCTTTTTTTAAAACTTGTTGTTTGTCCTTGTCTAGTATTTTTTCCTATTAATATTACACATAGTTCAATATTGTAATTTATAGCTTGCATTACTGTTCTTCCCTTGATTTTTCATTTGAACCTCCCATCTTTTCTAGGTTCCCCTTCTTGGTTTGATCTTTTGCACCACTTCTCTATATTTGTTTGATTTGGCAGCTTTTCTGATGACCTGGGCAATTCTAGTTCCTCAGAGATGGAAAGGTAGCTTGGAGGTGAAGGAGCTAGTGGTAAACAGATAGCTCTGTAACTATTAAAAAGAGTTGTTCAACCCATTCCTATAACCTGCTATAACTCAACATCTCAAAGCCACTGCTAACGCTTTGACCAGCACCATGGGTAATGAGCACAGAGTTAAAACACCTTTATTGCCCTTCCTTTGCTGCATACCTGAGACTTGCAGACAAAATATCCTATGAAATACAAACAGAGGCATAAACTGTGCTGGTAAACTGAGCCCAGATCTGTGCAAGTGGGGAAGCAAACCAGCAAAAGGTAGTTGGGCTGATATTTCTGACTTGTATCCCCCTTTGCTTTAGCACTCTGGGCTATGTGGGATGTGCTTGCTGCACTCAGACATGCGATGGTTAGCTGTAGACAGTTTGCAGTAAGGGCCACCTAGAAGGAATCCACTCCCAGGTGGGTTTTCTCTGGGCCTCAAGGGGCAAATGTAACCCTTTTATTTCCATGGGAAGTGAAAACACCTTAGGTTGCTTCCACAACCATTGCCTTCATCCTGGTGAAGTCTGCTGCTGTAGTCTTTGGTACCAGCCTTGCACTAGAAAGCAGTCCCTTTTCCTAATTAACTCAGAGCTCACAGTGCTGCAGCAAAGCTAACAAGCCTTTATCTGTGCCGAGAGCAGAGCAGGAAGGTGCCAGCAGGGCAGGCAGCTCTCTTAACTGAAAACTATCACATCTCCTAATAGTGAGGCAAGCTGCAGTCTTGCTCTGCAAGCGCTGCTATTTTCTCCTTCTCCCAATTTGATATACCCTGTAATCTGAAACATTTATCGACAACCTAGTTTTCGCCAGAACCTTTAGTGTGTTCTCCTTTACTTTAGCTTCCTTCTAATCTCTGGCCAGCCACAAGCAGATGCCTCATCCTGGCAACCTCATGTTTTGCTTCCTTTCCCAGATTTTAATTTTCTTGCAGTAATTTGGCCTCTCCACAAGCCTTGTTATTCTTTTTAACTTTATAACTTTTTTTTAACTGTTCCTTCTCTATCATTTGAAGGGATAAAATCCTGTAATTGCCTTGCTCCCACCTGAGAGCCAGAACTCCAGAAAGGGACCTGTATTTTGATGGCATGTCAAACCGTGTCACTGATGGCCCTCTCAAGCAAGAGTCAGAGGAGCCTGTACTATCCACAACAGTATGGCTTTGGGGAAGGGCTTCAGTCACTTCACGTGCATTAGGTCCTCTCAAGGACTACTCTGTGTGGCTATATTCAGTTTTCTAAAAACAATGTAAGGAGGGCATGAAGGAGCCTTACAGCATATGTAATTCTGGGAGGTGCAGCATAAATTCTTCTGAAATAAAATGAAGACTCACTTGACATAAAACAAAAAAGCCATGCTTGCAGAAAAAATGTACTTCAGACTCCCCTTGAGATAAATGTAGTTAGAGATAACATATGCCAAGAACTGAGGTAAAGAACTGCCAGAGGAAGCCATTTGTCATGCAGAACAATGATGCCCTATTTTAATTGGTCTTACAAAACCTAGTAACTAGGCTGTGTATTCTTGACATCCATCTCCTGACACCTTCTTAATCAGTCAGCTGTTTGAATATGTGCAGATATCGTTCTCAAACAAAGCAAAACTCCATGGCCTTTTAACATGGTATACCAGAAGGTGTTATTTTAACAGGGAAAGCCATTTTCCCCTGGTGTAATGGGTATGGGAACAGGGTTGCTGAAGAGGTGCCAGCTCTGTAAAACAGGCTGAGCATACAGAGGATTGTAGCAGTGAAAGCAGGGACCTTGTTCAGTGTGTGGACAGGAGTGCAAGGAGGGGGAAGGGAAAATACTTCATATTCAAAACCTCCATTCCCAGTTCCTTACAAACATGCACACATTTTCTCCTTAAAAGTAGTGATCAGCCATTGCACAAGTGAATTCTTGTTGTTGGTGTGGTTCATGAGATGAGGTGACACGCACAGGTTCAAGGCTGCTGGAGCACTTGGCACTAGCCATGTTTATATAGGTTTCTGGTGTAATTCCCTCTCTGACTGGTGAGAAGTAAGGTTAGTTGATTCCCCTCCCCCCCCCCCCCCCCCCCCCCCCCCCCCCCGCCGCCCCCCCCCCCGCCTCCCTTTAACCCTCCCCCTCTTTTCCTCACACCACCTATCGCTG
>JANIJG010007098.1:10913-38064 GCA_024611175.1 Megaceryle torquata
GTTGGTCGCTTCCCCCCCCCCCCCCCCCCCCCCCCCCCCCCAAGGGATGCCACTGTTTGGATTCTTAAAACCCCTCTTATTTTATTACACATAGTCTCTTGAGGACAAAATATATCCTTTGGCTGTTACACCCCAGTCAAAGTACCTTCTCTGTATTAATTTCTCCTTTAGAAATCTTGCTGGGAAAGGGGAGTACGTGAAACAGGGTAAAGCCATTTGACATCCCTTTGGAGATTTATCCAGAAATAAGTGTTAGTACCTTTATGTCTGATGATCACTAAGATCTACAACAGTGCTGGTACCTCAGTGCCTGCTGGCAAAAAGAAATGAGATTCCAAGGTTGGAGCAAACTGAAGAACTGAGGAACAGCAGCAATGGGAGTGAAGGGTTTTGAAAAAGCTTCAGAAACTCCTCTGTGAGCATATGGTGAGAAAGCTCTCCCAACTCACAGTACCAACTTGCATTACATGGAGTAAGAGTAGGTAATGTGAATACAGTGTTGATTAAGCTCCTATTTAAAGGTGGTATTACATTATGTACCTCACTTTAAATAAATAAATACATCCAATAGACATTTCAGACTGAGATGTTCAAAGAACAAGGATTTTGGATGTCATGATTAAAGAGACCCATTTTATCATTTAACAAGTAGATTCTGAAAATCTACCTTTTGGCATCAGTAGATAAAGTCCTAATCAGAGAGTAAAATGTATGCTTAATTATCTTCAAAAATCAAGGCCTCAGAAAAAAAATATGCTACTATCAATGGAAAGGACAGTTGGCATTACTGTGTCCATCTCCCTGGTATGTCAGGCAACCGTTTAAAATATTTTTTTTTCATACAGTGAATCATATTTCCTCCTAAATCCAGTTAGGAAGTTAGCCTTCCCTGTGCCTGGCTGTTCTTTCCAGCTTCCCTGCTCTCTTGGACAGGGAAGGGTTTTTTTTTGTTGTTGTTTGTTTTGTTTGTGTGGTTTTTGTGTGGTTTTTTTTTTGTTGTTGTTGTTTGGGTTTTTTTTGTTTGTTTTGTTTTGTTTTGGTTTTGGTTTTGTTTTTGTTTGTTTTGGTTTGGTTTGGTTTGGTTTTTTTCAGCCTAAGTGTTTTCCTGGAGAGACCACAACTGTTGCACGTTACTAAGGTCAGATTCAGAGACTTGAAATTGCCAAGCTCCCTTTCTGCTTTTCCTCTTAACCCTGTTACCTCAATACAGGTGGTACATTTGTTACTGTCCAAACATGTAGTCCCATTCATAAAAACTTGACAGATTTATTAAAAACCCTTGTACCTTCAATTGCCAGATGGTGGGGTGGAGACAGTCTGACTTCTTCAGTTTTATCTCATTCAGTTCCAAATTTTCCTTCTGTCTCAGATATGGTCATGTTTTCTCTGCTTCTTTGTCCCCATCCTACATTTGTCGCCATGGCTGACAACAGTGCCCTTATTGAAAACTGAGATAAGTATGCAGGTCCATGCCAACATTGTCTTTCATCTCTACTCTATCCCCACTGCTTAGTGGCCCAATATGTTGCCTGTCACCTGAAGGAGTATCTGAGCCTTAGGATTATTGGTCACATTTATTTTTCAACATATGTCTGGAAGCCAGTCTACCTTAATGACACAATTCTCACAAGTCTCTCTCTTCCTCTTATAACATTACAGAAATTGCTATTCATATCCAGCACTGAACCTGGAGGGGGAAGCATCTATAACAAACTTCCAGCACTACTCACTAGAATCTCTTGTTACTCTTTCTCTCAGCAATTTACACAAATGTAGTCTCTTTTATCCATTTTACAGCTTCTCATTCATTCTGCTACATCAAGCAAGGCCACTCAGACATCTTTGCCATTATAACTATGGTCATTATTTTTTAATGTTGATGTTATTCTATTCATGTCTGATTTCACATATAGCATCAGTTGTTCTAGGACCTCTGCTTTATTGTATGTGTATCTTGGATTAACATACAAGGCAAGGCAAGATCATTTTAACAACTGTATTGCCACCTTGACAATTGAGGAGCCTTACTTTGTGTTTGGCTAATAACATGCCTCTGTTACTATGCACTGATGGAGACAGTGTAGATATCACTGGGCAGTGAGAAACTTTGTTTTGGTCCATTATGATTGTTATAATATGCCCGTCTCAGCAGTAGTAGGACTCCTTTCTCTTGGTGTTCATTTTCCTATTCAATTCCATTCCCATCATTTCTATATTCTTGTATCTTTGACTTTCCTTTCACTCTGGAGTAAACGCAGGTGTGGACTTCTATGCACATAACTCTCTTCCCATTATTAAGTTTGAAGCTCATCTACCTGGTCTCATCTGTCTTGACCCCATGATGCCTTGGCAAAGGTCACTAACATCCTATCACCGAGAATATGAATAAAGAAATATTACAGACAGTTTTGCACAGTGCAGGAAACAAGGGGGCAGCCCATGTAATTGTGAGGCAGTGGATGGAAAGCAAATGAAAAGATACACTTAATTCCCCACATTCTGTACCATTAAACTGTTGAACTCAGAATGTATTCAAACAGAGGAGTTCAAAAAGGGATTTAATGAATTCTAGGAAGAAAAATCTACAAATGCACAAAGAAATAAGCTAAGGCTTGGGATGCTTCTTTGAGCCTTTGATCTGTGGGGAGAAGCACCCCAGGGATGTGTTGCTCTGTCCCTTTAATCCATGGTCAAATCCTGGTCACTATCAGGGATAGGACCCTGAACTAGATCACATTCATGTTGTACAGGTAATCTTGGGTCAGTTAGGGAGACTTTACTCTTCTGTGCATCCCCAGTTTGTGGATATTTTTCTGGTTATACTGCTTTAATTCAAGGCAAATGGAGAGCATTTGGAAGCTTCTAGGAGGTCTTACTGGTTAATCTCAAAACATCATGGCAGTACTTCTTCCCAATATATTGGGACAGTCTTGTGTCCAGTCTTCGCTTTTGCTGTTGGGAAGCAGAGCTGCACTTGCAGGCACAGCCTGCCTCCACAGTACTTAACAGTCACTCTTTGCCAGTGCTCGGATCCCTATATGTGGAAAGTTCTTACCTGCTGAAAGGGGCTGTGAGAATAAACAGATTTCTGAAAAGTTACAGTGACTGGTGAGAAAACAGGGCATCCACTAATGGTGACTTGAGTTTTGATGATTTTTTTTACTTTCTTGATTATCAGGGTTTACTTATTTATTTATTTATTTATTTTAATGAGGTGAATGGAAATGAAAAATTCCATGTTGGTCTGCTGGATATGTTGACTGTTTTCTGCAGCCAAATCTGTAGTGCTGCCATTACACAACAGTATAAAGTAATATTTGAGACAGAGAGAGGTTGCATTTCCCATCTGGCCAGGTCCATTTGTTTGGCTAGTCTAATGCATTCGGGAGGGAGAGAGAGAGGCTGCTTCTGCCCGCTGAAAAGATGAAAGCATTATGAAAACTAATGAAATACAGTAGAGCCCTGAAGAGGCAGATGCCATAGGGAAAGCTGAATAAGCCTGGATAACAGAGGTTTCAGAAATTCAAGGAACTTTTCAGCATAATTAACAGGTATGGAGAGACACAGCCATGTTTTGGATAATAGAAAGTTTCTGACAACTGGGGGATGGATGACCCAAGGTTATAATGATATACTGAAGCTGCATGGTAGCTTCCATAGCTTTCTCCTTAAAAGTCTTTCCTAATATCTGATTATGATCAGAAAATACACTGTCTTTGAAAAAAGGCGTAAGAGACTACTTACAGATAAATTGGACCCAGAATCCTGATGTTACTGAGGAAGGTAACAATAACTAATGATGTTTATATTTTTTTTCCTCCAGAAGTAATTTAACCAAAGTGAAGCTACACAACAGGCTACAAAAGGGATAGGTCCTGCTTGCTTTAATTGCCTAGGACATTCCCTTTTTCACAGCATCCATTCATGCAGCACACATTTGTCCAGTCACAAAAGCTGCCCTTGCACATGCTGTTTTAGGTACCATTCACGAGCCATTGCACGGTAACAGTTGGCAGTAGCTGATATTTAAATGGAAACATTTTAATGGCAATTAGAATAATTTATTCCCATTTCATTTGCAAAGCGAAGCTACATTCCACTCTAAACATAAGGCACACAAATAGATAAATGAATAGCTGTGCACGCATCACACTGTCAAAACTAACACTGGCTGATCACAGGGCAAGTTTATATTTGGCTTCTCACTATGCAAATGTTGTTTTTCCAGGGACATCTGAAATGTTTTTCTACATCCTCAATGGAATTTTGACCATTGTCTTGTGAGAAAATCCTCATAAGGAAAAAAAAAGTCTATTTTCCAAACTTGGGATCTGAAAATAAACCTTAGCTGATTTCAAAAATTGAGACACTGACAACTGAAAAAGGTTTGGTCAATCTGATTGTCCATGCAGCTGTTCAGAGGCCACCTCTCTGTGACAGGGACAGCAGCAAGTTTGCAAATTGGCATCATAAAGTTCTTTTGAAATTTTTTTTACCAATTACTGTACTTGAAAATATATGCAAAAGTGTTAAAGTTCTTTTTTTTTTTTTTAATACAAATCCCAAATTAGAGATTTTTTTTCCCCTCAAAATGCATACGCTCAAAGTGGTGTTACTGACAGAAACCTTTTGATCATTATCTGTTTCACTGTTACACTTCATGTCCGAATATTTAATCCGCTGGTAAGTAATGCAATGTTTTAACCTGTTGACCTCAAAATCCCACTCAAGAATATAAACCCTCTTGTTTTGATCTGCATATTTTAGCTGTACATTAAAAAAAGCTGTGGCTTTGTCTCCTTTGCCGTGGTACAGCTCCTCTCATGCAGAATACTGGCACAGTTTTGTTAAATCAGCATTGTTATTCTCACTCAATGAGCAAAGGAGGACTACTCCCTGCTTTCTCCCCTCCTAATGCTAGTGTCATTTAGCTTTTGTGTGGCTATTCCTGAACTTTATGGGGAAACAAATCCAAGCTAAAATTAACTAGTTTAGAGCATCAAATACACTCAGTTTAGTAAAGCTATATGACATTACGGACGCCAGTCTATAGATTTCACAGTTATCATGCAATGTTTCATTACCATCTCCTAATTAATACAACAAAAATTATAAGGTGTTCATTAATCAGGTTATTAATGCGTAGCTTACTCCAAGGCATGCTCTAGAGACAAATGTTATCTGGGATATCATTTGAAAATTCAGAATGCTGTGGAACAACTAAGTATTTTTGTTGTGCTTATCATTAGGTGTTTCATCAACAGTGTCTCATTATTTCTAGTAGCAACAGTTAGGACAAAAGCATGGATAATACAAGGCTAACCCCTTGACAGGGATCACTGTACAAACACAAGACTGAGTATGCTTTGCTTTCTATGAGAAAGGTGCAGAAGGGATCAGTTATTAGAACTAGACACATCCGTGCTTGAAATTAAAATATGAAGAAAGTTCAAGGACATATAATGCAGAGCTGGTTTTTGAACATCCAGGCTTCACAAAGCTGTCAGATCAGGACCCAGGGCATTTTATTTGGTATATTAATTTTTCAAGTGATCCACGGTGAATTTAAATAGTGAGAACTCATACATCTCTGTTTTAATTTACTTCAGCAAAGCAACTAAGTTCTTCTTACAGAAAATCAAATCAGATGATGAACATCTATAAGGTTTTTGTTGTTGTTGTTTTTGGTTGGTTGGTTTTGGTTTGGTTTGTTTTTCTATCAACAATATATTGCTTGCATCAATGAGTTTATGACATATGAACCCATAATTCCATTTCCTGGACTGTACAGTGAAAATGAATGAGGGAAAAGCCCTGCAACGATACCCCATTGTCTAAAACACTGTTAAGACCAGCCTGAGCGAGGAGGGCCAGAAGAAGGCTGATTTTAATTCTAGGGTTTTACCAGAGGAAGAAATATTCAGAAACTGTGAAGTTTGAGTGAGGTCTGGCTGCCACGTAGTCTCACACCGGCAGATGGCTCTGTGAGATATCTGGAGTTAGGGACAGCTCTGGGCTCTGCTAACAAAACAGGGCAAAGCCCAGAGCTGGAATTACATACTGGAAACTTCATTTATGGCAGTGCTTTCCTAAGGGTAACAAACAGATGACTTTAGGAAAGAAAAGGAAAAAAAAAAACACAAAAAACCCCAAACAACATAACAACAAATGCATCCTAGGACAATCTCTTACTGCATTATGAAATGTAAAGACTATCTGGGTTGCCAGCCAAGAAGCAGTCATGATTTATTGGATTTCGATAAGAAAAAAATCCAACCAGCTAACTGACAGACATAAGAATTACTTCAAGTGTGAAAGGAACATTTTCTTTTTATAAATATACAGGAAATTCAAAACAGATGAAGTTAAAAATATCTTTTTTTTTTTTGCAACCAGTCACTCAAAATTTATCAGATTGACAGTTTTTACACAATTATTTTAACCATTAACTGACATAAAAGCCTGACATTATGACAGGAGTCCTTATGTGTCTGAATGCCAGGTGATTCTCTCCCCCTTCCAATATCCCTGTCACTAACATCACAGACACACACAAACCTCAGTACTTGATAGATACATGTGAATATAGTTGGGTATTTGTTCTGTAAGTCTTGTTATACATGTTGCTACATACACTATTAATATATAATTCAAAGACTTATAACCAGCAAGGGGGTTTGTTGCCTTCTATTCCTATCTTTCAGATAACCAAATTTAATGCAGTGGGATAAAATATATTTTGCATGTCTTGACCAATCTTGCAAATTTTTTTTTTTTCAGTGAAAATTTCAGAGTTTGACCTGGTGTTTTTGTTATAATGTCTGTCTTCTTGCTTAGATAATCATAAAAGGACCTTCATAATTCTTGCATCAAGTATTCGGTTGACACTGTGTTCCTAAGATGGTATCAGAGAACAAAGGAGAGAGAGGACAGGTGCACAGCAGCCTACTAAGCAGCACAGGAATCATCAAAGCAGGCTAAGGTGGTGCTGGTGTGGGTAGTCATGTCAGGTGAAGGCTGTAATGGGAGAATGGATGGATGTGGTAGGAGGTGACCGAGAGATCAGCAAGGAGACTGAGAGGGCAGGATGAGGGAGCTGTTGAAGAAGGGATAATGATATTACAGAATCAGAGAGTTCAGCTGAAAACTAGCTTGGCATGTAGGTGTGAGAGAAAGTTCAAGGAGGTCTATGTACTCTTGTTGGAAAAAGTGGTGATGCACTGCAGGGGAGGAGTACTCCAGGGCTGCAGTAGCTAGGGAGGCCACTCTTAGGTGGCCTCAGAAACAGTTACTAAACTGGTGAGCTTAACTGATGAACTATTTGAGCAAATTAGTTACATAAATATTGTGACTTACTCATTTAACAAATGGAAAATTAAAGAGGCTTAAATTGCAAAGCAAACAGCAATTAAACCTCCTACGTCTACACATGACTATATGCACCTGGATACCAAATCACTGTTACCCAGAGCCAGGACAGTTTACTTCAGTGGTAGCAGCTGAGGGGTAGAAAATGAGTGATGAACTGACACACTAGTGAGAAAACCAGTAGGTGCTGCATTGCTTTTAGGAGACACACTTTCAACTAAACCAGAAATATTTTAATTGAGTTATTTTCCATAAATCTTTCTAATGTATATGCATGCAACAGACTACTAGAAACCAGAGTTAAATCATGTGGTACAGAACCATGAATACATGCATATTATTTTTGAAGATAAATTTGATGTAGAAGTGACTTCGTTAAGCCTCTCTATTTTTTAATTAGAGCAAAAAGTAAGAAGGCTGGATGCAATACACAATACAGAAGTGAACAGAAAAGGGTCAGGCAGGGTGTCAGCCTTGAAATTCAGATTAAGGCAATTATTCAAACCAAAGGCACAAAAAAAGAAGAAAGCCAGATGTGGTGAGCACTCGAACAAATACCCTCTTCAGAGGAAAGCAAGCAGAGTGAAGAGCTACCATTCACCCCGAATGTGATGCCCTAAGGCTGAAATATAACAGCTGGGGAATGGCTGCAAAATTGCGTCTGAAGTGTAGATCAGCTTGATGTGCTTCTGTGCATGGTGTGTGGAAATGGGTTCAGCACTTCCCGAGAGAGTTAAGGACGAGGCAGGTTCTCCTCTTGGCAGAGGCTTTGTCCGTGCCAGGGTGTTGCTTAGGCAAAGTACACTGATACCCAGATGCAGAAATGCAGTGAAAACTCAAAAGATACATTGATTTTATGTCTCATGACAAACTTACTCTCATCTTGCCATCTGATAACCTCCATCTATTTTACAGATGTTAACTGCTTACTTCTGTTTCTCAGCTCCTGTAATCTTTTTCCCCTCATTAAGAGCATTTCTACTTCTTTTGGGTGCCAAGCTCTCCTTCCTTTCAAGTACCTAATTGATTAACATATTTAGGTTAACCTGAGGGCATAGTTTCTAACCAGTGGTCACAGCTTGACTCCTTCTGAATCTTTGTTGTTACTGCCTACAAAATAGTGTGCATGCTTAAAGGGTGTCAGCTACAGACTATGCCTTGTAAAATGCAATGGGTGCATCTTTGCCTCATTAACATTAATTTTCTGGGGAAATCCACCAAGATTTTAACCTGAAGGCAGAAGAAGGAGAAAAAATAAAGATTAATATGTCAAAGTCATATACTTTCCAGCCTGCACAGAATCTCCTGTGTGGCAATTCTCTCTTTTGACCAAGGAAATTACCAAAGCCTACACAAATACTTGCTCCACTCCAGAAAGGAGTGTGATCCTGGAAGCACCTGCAGTTTCCCTGGGTAGGGATGAAAAAGCTTCCAGGCATGAGCACAACTGCCTGTAACTCACGGTGCTGAGCAGCACCTGTCCAGACTCGAAGGGAACCACACTGATACACATGCACTGGCCACTGCCTGGTTCATCCTGTCAGGACAGCCTGCCCCACCTGGCTTTCTCTCTCATACTGGTCTAAACAAGGACTGTCTGTGCAGCTGATCAGTGATTGAATCACTTAATGCAGGCAAATGATTTGGTTTTACCTGTCATACGGCACTTGAAGCCATAAATTTATATCTGTGCAATGTACAATTTTGAAAACACATCAGTGCTTTGTCTAGCATTTGTGTGCTCTGTCTAGCCACAAAATGCCTCATTACCCCTGTAAAGCAGAGGGACAGTTTATAGCTTGTGAGAGGCTACAGGCTGAGGTTGGGGCCCTGGTGTAAACTTTCAGCAGTAGTGGTATGGGAAGAACCAGCCCCTTGAGTATCCCCACAGAAACAGGTCTGGGCCTGATCCCTGGGGATGGAGTTCCCAGACCACTGGGAAGAAATTTCTCAAATGTTTCTAAATTTGGCTTCTGATTCAGATCAGGACTTCACTGATTTAATTTGTGATTTCTGAATAAGTAGTTAAATAGATACTGAGAATCAATCTTTCTTGGCCACTCATACTTTTTCAGACCTTAGGTACAGCACTCCTCGTCTTCTTGAGAGTTTCACTCCGGGGCTGTTACGCTCCTCCAGACAGGATTTATCTGAAAATGGAGCTGGACATCTGAGGAAGCTCTACAGACTCTGAGGTTGTCCAGTTGAGGTTTACATGAATCTGTGCCAGTGTTGTGAGATATTGAACCTTGTCACTAGGACACTGTAAGCCTGGATTCCCCAAAGTTCCAGGATCAGTCCCCACAGTGTGCTCAGAAAATTACTTTCAGTGAAAACATTAGCAGTCACAGGTTATCTGCAATTCTCTCAAATGTAGGGACTTTAAACTTGTCCTCTTCCTTTTGTTCTCTCTGAGCCTCAGGGCTTTTTAGTGCAGATCGGCTACACTTGTTCCTTTTGTTTACTCAACTGTGTAATACCCTCAAAAGAGTTTGCTTCTGAGAACCACAGGCAGAAAAAGTCCTAGTGCGAGACCGCTGGAGTGAGCAGCACTCTTGTTCTGCACTAAATCAAGGGAAAGTCAAACACTTTTTCTTAACCCGAATTTGAGATTACATGTGGTTTATAAAGACAGAAACATTCCAACCACTAACAAAACCCTTAAGTGCTGAGATGATGGTAGTACTTATCACAAGTCGTGACATGAATATGCATGCCTGTTTTCTTCCAGAAAGTTGTATTATGTGAAATACGAAGGGAGAGAGAGATGGATAGAGAGGGCAGGCTAACCCAGTTAATGGGTAGCAATCTGATAAAAGAAATGTTAAGGTCAGTCTTCCACAATTCCTGCTTTTCCCAGTGTGGTGATCTGTCTGCATGAGAGCTGAAAAGCTGAGAGGGATAGAAATGACCTGCTGTCTGCTGCCATTTTACCAGAAGAGTGAAAAATAAGTGTCTTCTTCTTAATACCAGCTTCTGGGGAAGGCAGTCCCAGAGCAGAAAATTGCCACAGTCCCCGAGGCAAAAGCTTGAGCTAGGTTTTGTCTGATGGTTTTTCTATTTCATTGTCCAATGAAGTTGTATGGTGTTCAAGGTTGGGAATCGGACAAACTGGATTCCTCTCTGATGGGTCATCAGGCCTGCTGCCCCCTCTGTCTTACTAAGAAAAAAGTATTTGAGTTGTCTAGAGCAGCAACCCTTTCTCTCTACTTCTTCAACATCCAGCACATGGTTGCCCCTCTCACTTGGGGTGCTTGGGGGTGCTTCTATAACATATATAGACCCCATGACTGAAGTCTGTTTTCTGCAAATCATGTGGTAAACCCCTTTTTTTTTTGCAGGCTGCCTTAACCTTTTGCTCCACATCCAGCTGACAGCCATCTTGCTAGACCAAAAGGAGCACTGCCAGTTTAAGGCCCATTTTCAAGGGAAGTTTTAGCAAAATCAGAAACAGACTTGCTTAGTTTTTAATTTTTTTTTTTTTACTTAGGAGGAGTTATAATTCACCCTACAGCTTTTGAAAGCAAGGCCAGGGAGTTCCAGCTGAGGTATGTGTGTTCTAAATAGGAAGGAAACCAAACCTGCTAAGCAAACATAGGTGAGCCTGAATCAAAAACTCCAGATCAAAATACTTTTGGGGAAGTTCAAAAGGCTGTTCTGAGGATATAGATCTAGATCTTGCAGGTGTTTTTTCTTTTTTCTGATAAACTGAACTAAATCCCTATATCTAAAGGTTTCACATCTTTCAAGTGCCCTAAGCCTGGTGCAGATCTGAATCCCATCGTGGGAGCTGGGCTGCATTCAAAGATACATGAATACACTGCTCATGTACAAAGACCTCATTTACCTGTGCTGCCTTAACTTGGGGGCGTGTCCTATGTAAACCACAGGACACACGTATATGAAAAGATGCAGATCATTGCCTGAGTTCAAATAGTGAACCATGAGTTGTTAAGACTGATTCCCCATTAAGCTTTAGCACAAGCTAGAATTTACATCATTGGCTTGAGGGTACGCAGGAGAGAAGCTGTGAAAAATGTGTTGTTCCAGCTACAGATACCCAAGCCGAGATCCAAACACGACTCCGACTTACTCCATGAAACACAAAGCAAAGTGCTGATCCTCTGCCCAGAGAAGTTTCACAAACACTGATAGCTTTAAACTTGGACTTAACAGCAGACAGTAACAAGCTTCATGGATTTGGAAGGAAGAATGCAAGTTTCAGGAGGGATTAAAATGAACTCCCATGAAGACATTCACAGCACACATGGTTTGAACTACAGCTGTTGTTGAAGCTTCTCAATCAACCTTTTCCTTAACACATACAGGGTGTCCTCCTGTTACCACCCAGCAAAGAATACTTGAAACAAAACATTTTAAGAAACATTCAATTTGTTAAAGGAAGGGTTTCTGGTGGACAAATTTGTTCTTTTCTTCTTAATTTTCTCAGAAAAGCACATTTTTTCTCAACAAAAAAAATAGCAGAAAAATCTTTTACATTTTCAGTGATCTGGCAAAAAAAATAAATCGAGATATTTTTGAGAGATGCTGGCACTTTTACTGTCATCTCAACTTCTTTTTAACTTTTCATGAAAAATTGGGGCTTGATGGGTGATTTCAACTGAAGACCCTGTCAAGCACAAGAGCAGAAAAAAAATTACCAGTGTCAAGTACAGAAAGAAAAAAAAAAAAAATGACAGCAGCATGTCCAGCAATTACCTGCAATCACTTCTCTGTCTTTCTGTCTTTCTCTCTAGTAGCCAGGCTATGCTTTATTAATTTAATTACAGCTCCCTAACCTCCTCATGTTGCTGCCATGTCTGTGTCTGAGAATGGTGAAAGAAGCAGTGTGCCAGAGAGATTGCTCCAACTCTTCATTTTAGTGATTCAAAGCATGGCATCTTATTAAATAACATCTTAATTGCCAGTGGCTTCAGTGCCTTTGTAGATCAGAGGTTAATTTTTATTTTCTCTCCCTTGAAGCAGAACAGCAGTTCTTCAGCAAAGCGTGTCTCCCTTCAGTCACCATGCGGTTGGTGAACCTGGCTGGAAGGAAATGGTGTCTCAGAGGTTTGCAGAATGTCTCCTCTATTTTTAATTTCAGTGGCCTGGTAATTAAAAAACTTTACTCCCACACATGTTGTTAATTTTCATTAAAAACAGACAAGGGTAATCAATCCTCAAGCTTGCTTCTGGGGACTTTTTACAAACCACCCAAACCATACTGCTCCAAAAATACTCCAAAAATACTGCAGCTTTTATTAACACTGGAGAAGCTGAGAGTCCTCCCAAAAAGGTACAGAGCCATCCTGAGTCCTCAGCACTGTACAGCCATCAGTCTTTTAATAAGAACAATAAAAGGCACCCTCTTCACTCTCTTCTTCAACCTAAACAACTAATGTCATATCATCCATCTGGATGTTGGAAATTATATAAGCCCATCATTTACCATCAGTAAAAACAGATTGAGCCTGGCTATGCAGCCTGAATTTGGTTCAATATTTAATGACTCATGCATTGCATTTTATTTCATCTGCAGTAGTTTTCTGCCTCCTTATTTATTACAATCAACTTTATTCCCAGTAGTAGCACCTTGCAGTCAGACTATATTCCCAGCTGCTTTGAGGGGTTAAAACAGTCAGCTACAGAGCTATGAAGAAGTGAACAGAGAAAATGAGAGGGTGAAGGAAAGACAAGATGGATGGAGAATCCAGGAATGGCAGAAGCTGTGTTTGCCTATCTGTTCTAGATAATGGAG
Organism: Megaceryle torquata; assembly: GCA_024611175.1. Classification (NCBI taxonomy): domain Eukaryota; kingdom Metazoa; phylum Chordata; class Aves; order Coraciiformes; family Cerylidae; genus Megaceryle; species Megaceryle torquata. The sequence continues at coordinate 24,040 of JANIJG010007098.1, forward strand.
CAGAGGATTTTTCAAGGTGCTTTTTGATCCTATTTGTGATGGTTCTGCTTTCCATACTAAACTAGTATGTGAAAGTCTCACAATCTTTGAGACATTTTACCTTACACCACCTCTGTGAGGTGAAGCAGGACTATTACCCCTGATGCATGATGGGGAACTATGTACTGCCCCCAGCCAGCTACCTGGGGTACCTCATCTGGCAATCTGGCTTTTTCACAGCTAGCAGGGGAAATTAGATGCTTCCAGTGAGTCAATCAGATTTTAGGTGGGGCCAGAGCCATAGAGAGAGGTCGGAGATCTGCTAACAGTTTAGATGCTTAACTCCAAAGGACAGTTCCTCATAATCTGATGTGCACCCCCTGAGTTTGGACTATGTCCTCCAAGGGAGCCTGTTCAGGCAGAAAGCTCTGCCAGGTGGCAGAGAAACACAATACATGCACAACTAGGCTAGCCAGCTACTCTGATGGATCAGGTCACATACGTGGTGGGCAGAGCAGAAGGTATAACCAAGGCAATCCAAAGTCAGAAAATGGAAAGATCTGGGGGATGCATTGATCCAGAAATCAAAGCAAGACAATCAACGGTGTCTGGGCTGGGATGAGAACAACAACAAAATGAGCCACAAATATAGTTAGTGTTACAAACATAAATATATCATGACAAAACCAGGCCAGGCAAAGTGAGAAAAAAAAAGGCTTTAGGACACAGTAATTTATTTATTTATTTTTTTTTTTTAAGAGATACACAGAACGATGATATAAAATCCCCTTATTTGCTGTGGTTTGGTGAAATAGTTTGCTGTTGCCACCCACTGAAGGGAGCTGATTGTCTCTTCTTCTTCAGTTACACTCTAACTGCTTTCCTTTTTTATTAAGGAACAGCTTAGGAAGTAGGTTAATATTAATGTGCTTGTTAGCTAATTGATTATAGCCAAATATTTTGGATTTGTGGATAAGGTTGAGTTTTTAAAAAATCCAGCTGAAATGGAACTTTTTCCCTTTTAGGTTTTTTTTGTCATTCTTGGAAAACTTTTACATCCTGACTGTCAAATGTCACTTAATATTTTGATAGCGTTTTCATACTTTTTTATCCATCCCTTTTCACACTCTTTAAGAGCAGCCAGATGAAGTTCCTGGCAGGCAGAACCAAATTATAAAGGTATCTGCATTTGTGTGTATGCATGTGCACATGAAGGGAGGCAGGAGGTAAAGCTGAAGCATCTTACAATGTAATTCCTTAACAAATATTGTAGTTCTTTAGGAAAGGGAGCAAAAGGATCTGTTCATAACATCTACTGCCAGGGTTAGTGAGTAGAGGAACCATTTCAATCCTTATGGTAGGCAGGAGCAGGATTAGGCTGAAATGGCAGTGGAAGAGCTACTTAAAGGACTTAAAAGTGGTGGTAGGTGAGCAGGTTGCAGCTGTGAAAATGCCTTGGTGAAGGGACAGGTTTAATGGTAGTGAGGGTGACAGGGCCACATGCAGGGAGAGCTGCTCCCAGTACCCACAGCCTCAGAAACCTCTGATGTCCTGCAATGGCATGTTGATAGTTATGCAGTGCAGGTGTTTGCTGGAAGGTGGGGTGGGTGCCCAAGGCTGAGCTAGTAGGAGCAGCACTGCTCTGCTGGCTTCAGCACAATCTCCCTGGCCTCTGGCAGTGGAAAATTCTTCCCTGGTTCCCTTGTACTGAAATCCAAGCTCTAATTTGGAGCCTGCCCTGTCATACTTTGTTTTATTGTAACATTAAATAGCCTACTAAAAGAGCATAATCAATGGTAATTACTGAATTGCTTTACACACTCTGGCATAGGGATACATTGCTGATCCAATATTATGTGCCCAGGTAATGCCAAAGGGTTAGCACATTTAGCTTCTGTTATTGCATATTGTCAAGGTGGTGGTTGGTTTTTTTTTCTCCCTGTAATATAGCTTCACTCATTATAGAAAAGCAGCATTGTCAGAGGCATGAAATAGACCTTTTAAAGAAAAGGCTTTTGTGTTATTCAGGACCAGATTAAGTCCAAGGTGCAGTGGAAAAAACAGCATAGGAAAAGAGACAAATAGAGTACAATGAGATGCATCAGCCAGTACAGAGGGGAGAGTGTGACAGGTTCACAGTATTATTTGCCTCAGATTGCAAGGAGGTTTCAAGAACGGGTTATATCTTTTACATCCTCGTAATACTAATTTTAATCCCATTTTAGTCATTAATCTGTGTTGCATTGATCTTAGGGATATTCAGAGCAGGTAAAAGGAGGCAGAGAGAGGCAGCAGCACCTGGAGATGCCATGTTCTGTCTGCCTGAAACTATTGCTGCAGTCCTGACACCTCCCAGGAAACAGAGGAACACCTCAGAAGTGACTGAAATATTTAGTATGGTTACTAAGGCAACATCCTAGTCAAATTTAGTTAATGTCCATGTCTTGTTGTTAATACATTAAACCATTTATTGACCTGAAATATCAAGGAAAAGAAACCCGAAATTTCTATATCTTCCAATGTCTCAAATTGTTCCTCTGTTCATGTATAAACCTGCAAGAAATAGTATTATTTTTCTGATATGGAGGGAGAATCTAGGCTGAATATATGATAGATGTCTTACTTAGGCCTTACAAGTAATGCTAGTCCTTGACTGTAGAGGGAGCAAAGGTGGACCAGCCTTGAGTAGGATTTTTGATCCTTCCCTTGAACTAAGAACATCATGGTCATTGCATGATCTGAAGGATCATGTAGCACACACACCCCTCTTGACCTGTTGCTTCCACTAAACAATACTTGGAAAACAGCCAGGTCCAGTTTCAAATTGCTGACTATGTGGGGGGCAAGAGTTAATTCCTATGGATACTAAGAATTAATACTCTGTTTAGGGATGGTGTTCCTATAAATTGGCCAGGAGAGTACTAAGGAGAGCCTTCAGGTAAAGCAATTTCTGGAAGAGATGGCAAATATAGGGAAGTTGTCAGTGTCAGTGAAACAAACATCATCCTTAGGTTATGAACCTTCCTTTGTATAACATTTTAAATCCAAACAATTAATATGAAGATGATGGGGATGAAACCAAAGAACTTCCATCTACCTCAGAATGGGAAAATAGGATTGGTGTCAGGGTCTGCTAGAGAGATTTCTGTGGAAAGAGGCTCACAACAGTAATAAATCCTGTGCAAGGTTATCGATCATCCAAGCCCCATCCAGCTCTGAGATTTCAGTGTGGTTGCTGCTCTTCCTCAAAGGAAGGACTGTCACACTAGACTGACATTTAAGGATACACAGCACCATGGTGGAAAGGGACAAATATAGTGAGTCAAGCAAATTGGCCCCTGTGAGGACAGCCTTGGAGTCAGGAACCTGACCTCAAGAAGCATTTGGAAAGTTGGTTTGCTGTTGATACAATTCATTATTTTTTTGGGGGGTGGGGTGTAAATCAGTCAAAACTTGCTATGACACTGATGTATGCGCTTGTCTGTGTCACCAGGGATCCTGGTGTGGGAACTGCTGAGACAAAAAGGACTAGAGAACAGGTTTAGCTGAATTTGAAAGCACTGTTTTAATTTTTTTTTTTTTTTTTTTTTTTTAAATCTCTGTGTGTTACTTGTAATTCACTAGTGTCATAAGTCTACTTAAGGCAAGAGAACTATGCTAATATGGGTGATCTGTTTGAAAACCACAATTAACTGTTTTGACCCCTTTTTGCTACTACAAGTTAAGCCATCTTTCTGCTAGCTAGTTAAATATCTGTAGGCTGCCATGACTAAGCTGCTCAAGGCTGTACTTCCACAGACATTTATTTTGGCAACTAAGCTAGCTAGAGTCCCTCTGCTTGACCTCATCAAGCAGCTGGTGCACCACTGTCCTCTCACAAAGAGGAGGAATAGACCGGGAGGAAGTCACCTTTCCCCACACATTGGACAACAGACATAAACACTTACACAGTCATTAGTATAGTTTAGATGATGTACAGTAATTTGTTACCTGCAACTCCCCATTTTTTTATGAGATCTCTCAATGATAAATTGCAAATGAATTGTGGTGGAAAACTAAATAAAAGCTTCCAGTGGTCTGGTCAAATCATTAGTCCTGGGTATATAGGCTGGCACAAAAAAAAAAGGAGAGCATCCTATGTTTGAATAGTAATTGCTTTTCAAAAGTCTTTGATCTGCTCAGTGCCTTGAAAGTGGAAAATAAAAGAAATCAAGCACAAGTAAATACTTTCAAATAGATCACATATCATAAAGAATTTGACCACTTCAACTGATAAATGTGAGTAGGTATAAGCCATTGATTTTATCTGTGCTCCCGAGTAGAGTGATTTTAACTTCAGCGTTATACATTGCAGTCAGGCTTGCAGAATCCTCAGTGAGTAACAGGCAGTCTGATTTGGAGAAGAAATGGGGCAGATCTCCGGTGTCCAAGTGCCCCTGGTCCTCCTAGAGACTCTTGTGGGGGTGCCCCTGTGTGTGTGTATGTGCATACTCACATTTGTGAGAGGGATGTGATTTTTCTTTTCTTTTTTTTTTTTTTTTTTGTTGACTGCATTGCCAGAGGGAAGGAGAAAGACTGTATGGGAAAATGTGTTTTTGTAATGAAGGATTAATTAATGTTAGCAAGAAGGTTATATTATTTAGATCAGAACAATTTGTGTTGTCTTAAGGGAATTGAAAAATCTTTTTAAAACACGGAAATTTCCACCCCATAATCATCCTCCAACAGAAAGATGGAGGATTTTGCTTTATTACTTTTTAAAGATCTGTTGAGTTTCAAAAACTAGTGTTCAGGAAGTTCAGTCTAAGGAATGTGAGGCTGAAAAACTGTTGGTTTATATTCTCCAGTGAAGAGCAGCTTGTGTATATAGGTTTACTTCAGAGGATGAACTAATGATTTGAATCCTAGAGACACAGATGATAATCTGGTATAAATGGGCCCCCTTTTATAACCAGCATTAGTTAGAATATGGCATTACAGGAATTATGCCAGTTTGTCCTAGATGGATTTAGGAACTGCATTGTGCTCTCACTGAGAAGATAAAAGGTAAAAAATATCTGCCAGGGACTGAGCAGCCATATGCCAGTGCCTGCTGTAATTTACTCTCACATCACATGAAGATGCTTGGGAAGGTCTGCCACAGCTCAGAATGGAAAAGCAGTAAGAGATATACGACACCAATGTTTAGTGCTACAGCGGAATCAGTGTGGCCACAGGTGTAGGGTAGACCTTCAAAGTCTTCATTACACCTTTCATCAACATAATTGTAACTAGTAGTGGACGCTGTCTTGATTAATTCAGAGCAGCCTTCAGGGTTCTCTGACTCTGAGATCAGTCCTGCACAGCATCATGGCAGAGAGCTGTATACCACTCACATCACTTGCTCTTTGTGGGGCCAGCATAAGCTCTGCCTTTGTATTTCAAAATGGTCTCATGAAACAAGAAAAAAGTAAAAGGAAAAAAACCCTCACACACCAGCAACCAACAAAAACACCCATCAGAGCACATGTAAGGTAAAAATCAAAACCTAACGAAGTGTTTAAGTGGTGTTATGTGACACAAGTTAAGCCTTCTGAATTTTTTTCTGAAAGAACAGGTCTTTTCACATAAACTCTAGGAGAGGGGAAAAACCACACCCAAAACATTTATGTGATGCAGAAACTAATAGCCTGATGTGATTAAATAAACACTCAGTCACCAGGACTTCGAGGTAAAGAACTTTTGTCTTGAATGAAGAGTTGACCCAGTTAAGTTATAAATATGCAGAGAGTGACTGTGTCACTTCTTCTGGAAGCAGTAAGAAGGTGGTTATAGTTCTCAGTTCTACTCATTTGTGGGGTTACTAGTGACCTCTAAACTGTAGAATGTTCCTAAGCACCCAGTGAAGACAGCAAGCAGAAAATTTAAACAAAATTTTTGTCTTGGTGTTTACTCCGGGGAAAACAAGGAGATTCCCACACAGTGAATGAATCTGGAAAGAAAAGGTCTAAAATTGAAGTGTCAGTGGAAGAGAAAGTTATGTATACCATAGCTCTTTGAAGAAGTCAAGGCATGTGTTGAAAAGGATGCCTTAGGCTGAAAAAATATACTTGGATATTCAGGATGTTCTGGAAGATAAAACAAAGTTACTGGAGTAAAAAAGAATTGGTGCAAATAATCATATTTGGGTAAAGCATAAAGTCATTATGAGATAAGATAGAAAATCCTATAAATTAATACCTGGTTACTAAAAGTTACCACTTTGCAATGATCATTGTTAAAAGTGGTCACAACACAAAGCAGAAGAGTGAAAGATAGCATGGAACTGGAGCTGATCAAGGTATTAATGAATGATCTGGGAAAAGCAGGGAGTAGTGAAGTGACAGAGCTTGCATTAACATGAACTTATTTAGATTTGACAATCCTGAAGTTGATGGTGCAGATAAATAGCTGGGGATGGATGAAACAGAGGCTGGGGAGTAAAATGGTAAATTAAATTCAGTGTTGCTAGGTGCAAAGTAATGCACACCAGGAAAAATAGCTCCAGCTATCTCTGTAGTATAGGCTCTAAATGAGTCATTGCAGATTTCCCTGAAAACACTACCCCTATGCTTGGCAGGGGTCAAAAATAACAGTCAAATCTAAGTAAAGAAATGTCAGTTAAATCAGAGAACCCAAAATGTCTGCCAGAAATTATATGGAAAGTAGTAATACAAGGGCAGAAAATACCATTAATGCCATCTGTAGATCTGGGCTGTGCCCATGTTGCCAATACAATGTGAACGTAGGGATGACACAGTTTTGATATGTGGACAGATACAGGATCAGCTTGTTCAATTGTTGTGCTGGAACCGTGGAGTTCTGTGGACAAGACTGAACTATGACCTCAGGATGGACAGGAAAGAGGCATCAGCAAAGGCCAAGACCTATTTGATGTAGTAGAGGATTGTGAATGCCATGGGAAGCTGCTGGCCGTCAGAATTTACTGCTGACCCCCAATAGAGCCAGAAGGCTGGAGCACAGTCACCTTTTGTCCAATATGGTGGTAAAGTTTGTTCCTTCCTACATTTCTAGCTGCTTTACTTGCATAGCAAATTTCTGTTATTTAGCTTTGGTAAGCTCTTGACTTTGTAATATTCAGATTATCCAGACAGATGCATTATACACTATTAGGCCAAAGCTACTTCTCACTTGCTGTAGTTCTGTTTTAATAAATATTCATAGCTTCATTATAGGTTATGGTTTCCCAACCTATATACTGAGGGATTATTTGGGGTTTTGCTTTAATGATGCACAAAAACTGTAATAGTCCTTTCAGAGCCTTATGCAACAATATGTTTTGCTTCTTCTCAAAGCTAAATAACTCTTGTTTTGAATGATTTAGTAGCAAACTCACTTAGTTGCTGTGCTGTGGTTCAATGATCTGCAAAATTTTCTTTTTAGAAATACAAACCCATTATGTAAATACTAAAGAGCATCTTCAGGAAAACTAACTTCAATTTGTTTTTGTCCTTTTTTGTTTATTTGTTTCAAACTTTGTAAGCTTGAGATCACTCACACTACCTTTTTTTTTTTTTTCTTTAAAGTATGCAAAATAAAATAGCTTTCTGACTAAGAGCATTTATATAAGTTTTAGCCCAGAAGCAATGTTCCAACTGAGTTTTATGCCTCCTGAAAATTGAGGATAGATGAAGAGCCATTTGCAGAGCACATCCCTGAGAAAGGATGCTTATTTGGTTAGGAACTCTGCTTTCAAAACCTGGCCAACCTCCACTGTTTGGTCCCTTCCATCTTCTTGCTTCTGAGATTCTCACCTTTGAATGGATCTTTCGCAGAGTGGACTGGTAGAACTGCCCCAAAATGCTACCAACCACAGAAGATAGGGATCTAAATTTAGTATTTCTTCAAAGCTGTGGAAAAGAATTTTTCTGTATGTCCAGCTTCTTCCACACAGAGATCCTGATTCTCTCTAGAGGGTTTATCTACTTCTGGAATAGTTCTCGGTACTCTATTTTTTAATGCCAGAAAAAAAAAAAAATCTCGTCAAGGATCCTCACAGTTTATAGACTATAAAAGCTTACATTGAATGAATTCTGAGACTTAACAATTCCATCACTAGGAGGACTCTGCTTGGAGGAAGGTTTTGACTTTACAGACATGAAAAGGGTATTTTCTAGTATGTACTAAGTCCAGGACTCATATTTCCAGAAAACAAAGCCCTAAATGCCAACAAAACTTTTTGTAAACAGTTGGGGTGAGACTGAGAAACTAACTGAACCTATTTGTCACACAGTGATGTTTACTGAGCCATTAAGTCTATGTTATGAAGAGATGGGTCATTAGCAGAGCGGGTGCCATGCTGATAAAAAGAAAATGTGTGAGAGGTGGCAGTGGCTGGGGAGCAAAATCACATTTTCATTTATTTTTCTTGTTCTAAACAGCACAAAAATAAAGTGTTTAATTAATTGTTTGCTCCACATTTAACAACCTTCTCTTAGTTCATTTGCTTAAGTGCAGCAGCAATCAGGAACACATTAGCTAATGTCGCAACTCAGCATGGGAGGAGTCTAGAGGCAGGTGCTGGGGTCAGTGTGTGCAGAATCCAGGGACCATCAGTCTCCTCTGACTTTAATTTGTCTGCAGGAGCTTACTAGAGTCACAGTGTCACAGCTGGAATCACTAGCCATTTCCAGATGGAGATCTGAGGGGTTTTATGGGAAGATCAAGCTGCAAAAGGTCTGTAGTCAAAGAAGCAGATACTGATGACTGACACATTGCACTGCCCTTCTGTTAGTCTCTATTAACTCTGTTCTGTGCTTCATCCCCTGCCAAGAAGGATGGTAAAGAAATGATGGCACTGAGCAGGAGCCATGGAGACTTGAATTCATTTACTTCTCCCTGAACTCCCTCGAACAAATCATTCATGGCAAGATTTGAAATGGAACATGAAGGTATGGTTTCAAATTTTCAAAGGAAAGCTTAAAAGAAGTCCTTGGATTATTCTAGTTTGGCTTCACTTGGACCAAGGTTCACAGTCTCACACAGTTTTCAGATGAATAATGTGAGACATCAAAACTCAACTCACGTTTGCCAGATGCATTGCTAATGTAAATTTACAAGAACTCAATGGGAAGAAACCTTTAATAGGGGACCATGAAAAATTATTCGTCGAGAGATTTCTCATAGATTTTATGTTGATTTATTTTGCTTTCATTAGAATAATGAAGAAGATTTTGGATTTCTTAGAGAACACCTATTCCAGATACAACTATGCCACAGAGGCCAGCTGGGGGAGGAACTCACACCTGCCCAAGGCTTTACTCCTGTGATGCAAATCAGGAGCAATGGTGAAAATTTAAGCTCCTGTTTAAGAGCAATGAGACATGACTGAGTAATGACAAATTAACATATTACTACCCATCAGCTGAACAGCAGTAACCAGCCACATAAAAACTTCTAGTTCATTGTGAATATGAGGTAAAGTGCCTTAGCATGAATCACTTTGGTAGGGCCATACTTCACATTTACCGTATACTGGAAGAAGACAACTAGTCAGTATAGTTACACAAGGATTGAAGTTAGCATTCTATATTTTCATCCAGCTGTCTCTGTCATAAAACTTCATGCCAAATACCAAATAATTCTGACATTTTGTAGCTTTGCAATTAGCTATTAGTTTGTTTTTTGTTTGGGTTAAAGTAACCCAAAGCAGTATCCCCAAATCTGTGACTGGAAACCAGTGGGAAGAGACACAGGAAAAGGATCCTGGATTAACTATTGAGACATAGGAGCTAAATGGTAGAGCTTGCTGCATTTCAATACATAAAACAGACCTCACAGGCAGAAATTTGGGGTTTTTTTTCCTCTTCCTCCTGGGTAGCCTAGTCCTCAGGTAAAATGTGTTAGTTGGGCTCTGGTTTATCCTTTCACATGTTCACATATTCTATGATTCTGTGATTCTATGCGAGTCACTGGCATACAGTGGGTAAATAGCCAAGGAAGAAACAATCGCTGAAAAGACTGTACAGCCCCATTCCAGATTCAGTCCAAAGTTTAAATCACTGTGATCCCAGCTCAGGCATCCTCCTGCTCTCTAGAAGTATCCAGGGGTTCATCAGGTCATCAGATATTACCTTACTTGTCTCATGGCTGGCTAGAACCTGTGTTTATGGTAACACTCAGTGTAGCAAACTAACAACAAGGACAGCATTTTCACAGTGAAGCTTAGAGCCTCTGTCAAAAATAATGGACCATAATATGCCAAACAGCCCATTGGTTCACAGGGTTGGCAGTAAAAATGTTTTCTGGTGTCCTGTGTACATCAGACCTATACACTAATAACCCTGTAAAAAAGAAACATTTAATACTGAACATTCATAAAGTAGCTGAATAAAGGTTTTACCCAGCACCCTTAGAAGTCAGTGGAAAAAGTCCCTGATACCATCAAGCTCTGAATCTTCAGCTGTGTCCCATGACGTCATGACAGCACACAGTGCTTGATCCCAGAGACAGATAATTTTCACTAAGAGTAACAATCATTTTTCTGTTGCCTCAAATATGCCAGGCCATAAAAACAAACAACTTGCACCAAAGCTGTAACATGGTTTTAAGTGAAAGGACATCTCTGTTTCAATTATAGTACATGGGTCTGTTACCTGCTTCTAGAAGAGGAAGATGTGGGAAAAGAGGACTTCCAGCTGCCTTCCCTATCTATGCCTCAGTATCTTTTTACAGCTCAGAGGACACCAGTTTTTCTTTTTATACCAGGTCATGCAAGGTTTAATGTTATGAGCCAGGCCCGAGACAGATGAAGTCAACAAATACACTGTTTTAATGGTGTTTCTCAAGGATTCCTTATGAGAAATCCTATAACTGCTCCCTGTGGCCTCCCTTACCTAGATTTTATTGTGGCAAAGCCTATGATGAAGAACTAATCGTTCCGCGGTGTTTCCTGCTCTATCTCCTTGCTTTCTGTTACAGACTAAATAATCATGGCGTATGTTACAAAGCTGGAGCATTTGCTCTCATTTTACAGGGAGCTCAGGTAACGAGGAGTAACTGCTGTGTCATGACAACAGCAGCTGTATTCTTCATTAACATGTAAGTGTCAGAGGTTTTGACCAAGCACACATACAGCGCAGTGCCTGAGATCTATAGGTCTGATGTGGCATATTGCTGTTTGCAGTAGTGAATGAGCTGTTTGATGTAACCCTTCGCAGCAGATCCCATGAAGTGCTTCAAAAAAATCTTTCCAGTGTAGCTGTTGAAGACAGCCATTGCGCACCTACAATTTCTCTCTTGAGCAACAGATGAACTTTTAATTTCATAGAATCATATAATCATTAAGGTTGGAAAAGACCTCTAAGATCATTAAGTTTAACCATGAAGCCAACATTATCATGACCACTAAACCATGTCCTGAAGTGCCATGTCTACACATTTTTGAACACCTCCAGGGACGGTGATTCCACCACCAACCTGGGCAGCCTGTTCCAATGCCTCACCACTCTTTCAGTATAGAATTTTTCCTAATATCCTATTTAAACCTCCCTGGTGCAACTTAAGCCCATTTTATCCTGTCCTATAACTAGTTACTTGGGAGAAGAGACCATGACCCACCTCACTACAATCTCCTTTTGGGTATTTGTAGAGAGCAATAAGGTCTCCCCTCAGCCTCCTCTTTTCCAGACTAAAAACAATCACAGTCCCCTCAGCCACTCCTCTTAAGACATGATCTCCAGACCCCTCACCAGCTTTGTTGCCCTTCTCTGGACTCACTTCAGCACCTGAATGTCCTTCTTATACTGCGGCACCCCAAACTGAACCCAGTACTCAAGCTGCGGCCTCATCAGTGCCAAGCACAGGGGCACAATCACTTCTCTATTCCTGATGGACACACTGTTTTTGATACAGGCCAGGATGATGTTGGCCTTCTTGGCCACCTGGGCACACTGCTGGCTCATGTTTGGCCAGGTGTCAATCAACAGCCCCAGATCCTTTTCTGTCAGGCAGCTTTTGAGACACTCTTCCCCAAGCCTGTAGGGCTGCCAGGGATTGGTGTGATTGAAGTGCGGGACTCGGCACTTGGTCTCGTTAGGCCTCATACAACTGACTTTGGTCAATTGATCCAACCTGTCCAGATCCCTCTGCAGAGCCTGTCTACCCTTGAGTCGATAAACACTCCCACTAAGTTTGATGTCGTCTCCTGTTTACTGGGGGTGCACTCGATCCCCTGATCCAGTGCAAATCTAGTTTAAAGTCCCTTCAAATCTAGTTTAAAGCCCTTTCAATGAGCCCCGCTAACTCTTGTGCCAAGGTCCCTTTTCAAAAGGTATACCCTGTCTCTCGTAAGTAGTCCTGCTGTCATGTAAACCAACCCATGATCAAAAACCTCAAAATTCTGCCAGTAAAACCAGGTTTGGAGACAGGTATTGATTTGTTACTTACCCCATCTCTCCCCATAGCCAGAAGGATAGAGGATGCACCTGATCTCTTAACCAGTCGTCACAAGGCCCTGAAGTCTCCAGTGATTGCCCTTGGACTTCTGGTTGCAATTTCATCACTGCCCACCTGAAAAATAAATAATGGACAGTAATCTGATGGCCATACCAGGGTAGAGTTTTCTTTCACCTATGTCCCAGGGAGGCAGCAGTCTCTGTATAAATGGCCCATCTGTTCCTTTCAGAAGGCCATCTCCTATAACAATGACTCATCTTTTTTTGATTCTGGGAACTGGCTTACTGAATCTTGGCAACACCTCCAAGCAGGGTGAACCATCAACCTCATCATTGCTTGGCTCCACTTGTAGAGCCTCATACCTGTCTTACATGGACACGCAGGAAGGTGGGGTAGTTGCAGAGGATGCATATACATCCGCTGAGCTGGGCAGGAACCTGCTGCTATTGCCCCCTATCCCTTGTGTCACTGTGTTCAGCCAGTCGAAGAAGGGAAAGGGAACCCCCAGGTCATGTGTCTTCTTGTCTCCCTGTCGGGCCTGTCCCAGGAAGGTAGGGCATGATTCCAATAGTTCCTCTCCCCCTCACACTCCCTGATGGTCCTCAACCTCTTACCTCCTTCCGAAGCTCTGACACTAAGGAGTGGCTGCCCCTGGGTGCTGCCTCTTCTTTCTGCAGCTCGGTCTGGGCAGCTGCCTCCGGGCGCAGAGCTTACAGAGGCCATTGCTTCGGTGGGTTCCAACCGGGACAAGTTGGCGGGGGGAGCGCCGATGCTGTGGGAACACCCAGGTCTCGTCAGCGTCCTCCCGCGATAGCCTCCGGCCCCTGGCGGGTGGATCTCTAGGTGGCCGGATCTCTAGGCGGCCCTGGCGTTTCTCTGTCCCGGGGAAATAGAGGAGAAGCCCCTGCGCCCTGAGAACTGCGGGCCGGCCTGCCCCGGAGCTGCCCCCCCCGCCGGCGACAGACCTGCCTATCCAGGTTAAGACAAAGGCCTGAGTGCACAGGACATGACCATCTGCTAGCTTTAGGTGTAAGGGGCCTGCTAAGGACACTGGACAACTCAGGATGTCCCATAGACCACTGGGGAGCTGCTGATCCTACCGCTGCCTGTGACCAGAAGTTTTGCCACTCAGACCGCTGGTGAGTCTCATCTTTAAGGTTGTCTTCACATGCCCTCACTGGACAGACTGGGTAAGGGACAGTAGAACAATAGCCCTCAGTGCAGCATCAGAAGTTAGGGTTGGCTCAGTGCCAATAAAAGATTAGTAATTCTAGCCACCAAAATGTTCATTACTCCTCAGCGAGGGATGTTCCTGAGCTTTGTTGCAGTGCTGGCTGCCATTTTGTTGCACGAGCCAGATGACACCTTTCTGCTCTAGAGGGTGGAAACCTTGTATGTATGTAGAACAGGCGTCCTGGTATTTGTGGTGTAATCTGAGGATGGATTGGACAGGCCAACTGCAAGAACACTTTTATTGTAGTAGTGAGAATGTTGCAGGGATGACATAATGTTGGTAAAGATGGTTAAATCTGATTCCTTCAATCCTGCAAAAGTTATTTTCTTTTTTTTTTTATTTTTCTTTTTTTTTTTCCTTCTTTTTTCTTTTTCTTT
>JANIJG010007099.1:0-12434 GCA_024611175.1 Megaceryle torquata
TTTGTCTTTTTATCTTTTTTTTTTTTTTTTTCTTTCTTTTTCCTTTTGTATTTCTTTTCATTCTCCCCCCCCCCCCCTTCCCACTTTGAAGTATCTGTAGTGTCTGAAGATTTCTTTTTTAGTAAAAAAATAAAAATAAAAAAATCAAACATTCAAAACCTTTGATTTGCCTTCAGCTCCTTTGAAGGCGCTGGGTATTTAATTGTTATTTTCGATATATTTATACATGTGTCTTACATAGTTAGAAGCCAGTGTTTCAAACACACCTTTTAACTTCTATAGTTCATTTGGTTGCCTGCTTGCTCTTAGCAGAGGTAGCTTAATTCTTTGCCACATTGATGGTTCAGTGTTGGATGATATAACAGCATGGCACAGGCAGGCCCCTTCTAACCCCCCTTGCCTGCACAGAAGCAGGGGCAGCAGTCCTGCTAACCCTCCCTTCTCTTGCCCATGTCTTGCTGCAATCCAGGCTGTATGTAGTACAAACAGGGAGAAAAGACTGTTTCAATGGCTGCTTCTTCCCCCTCTCCTTCCCTTCTCCTCCACTGGCTTGTGATTTTTTTTTTTTTTTTTTTCATTATAAGGCAGTATTTCCAAGCAGAATAAAGCAGGGCCCTGCACTGTGGTGGAAAGCAGCAGCATTTGGGCACTTCTGTGATCTGTATTTAGATGATGATTATCTCCACATCATTTAATGAACTTTCTTCTTTTTGTAGAAGAGTACCAGAAGAGTAGTTCATTTATCCATTTCAACATAGATAAGGAATGCCATCTTGTCCTTATTCCTCCTTGAGTTTTGCTTGTGTCTGGGGCTTCCCATGGGGACTGCTGCATTTTACTCCAGACCTGATTGCATTGTCTGAAGGAACCTTTCCTTTGGTATCTGTAAACCAAGCTCACACAGATCGTACCATTGAGTGCAAGCTGCCATTGCTTCCTACAACATATCTTTTTGTCCTTCTTTTGCAGAACTTTGTCCGACATCACTGGGTGCACAGGCGGAGGCAGGAGGGGAAGTGTAAGCAGTGTGGAAAGGTAAGATTTCCAGTGCAGAACAAGCACAACACTGGGCATTTAATGAATTTAGGATAGCTAGTAGGTCCTTCGAGTCACTGAAGTTTCTCTATCCTGAATACTCGGCCTCTCTTAAGGACGGATGACAATGTCTGATATGTTGTGTGATAGCAGCCCTGATGACCATGTAGGAAAAGACACAACAGCTGCATCAGCAGGAATGATCACATCACGTGTCCTGAGATGTTACACTGCACTAGCTGCTGAAAATGATGGGGGGGAAAGAGCTTCATTCTTTGTTAAGCTAACCCTGTTGCAATATGGTGTTCTTGTAATTCTGTCCTCTGTGCCAAAATTGTGATGGCCTGTTTTTTCAGGCCTCTGGAAAAAGAAAGGCTGTTGCTTTCCTTCTGCCCCAGCAGACTTGAAGATTTCTGAGACTGTTTCATGTTTCCTCTGTGGCATAGATTGTAAAAGTTTATTTTAAAAACGGGCTAGAAATACCTTAACTACTTAAGACTTTTCCCCTGAAATCTGTTGAGATATTTAAAATGTAAATTAAAACAGGAGTTTTGTTTCCTTTTTCTAGCACTGTATTATATTTCTACCTCACATCACCTATTAAGAAAGATTGTGCCTCTTCTCCATGACACAGTACTTAAGTCAGAGGACAATCAGATTTATATCTGGATGCTGATTTAGATTACCAGCAACCAGATGCAACAAGATTGGTGATGCCCTTTTATAGCATGTAGCATGGGAACAGCGCAGTAATACGCTGTGCATACGGCATGACTTTGCAGTGATTCTGCCTTCCTCCTCTGCCATTTTGACTTGGGTTTCCAAGTTGATATTGCCAGGGAGTACTTAATGCCTATCACACTGAAACTTGTGTTGAGTACATTCACGTGGGCAACGTGACCAGTCAGTCCTAAAACTCCTTTCAGCCGTGACTGATAAGGAGAAGTTCACAGGAAGTAACAGCTTTCCCCTTAAATAAGAAATACTCAGTTAAGACTAATATGGATGCATTGTAGTAGAGCTCTTCTTTGTCAAGAAAAAGGATTAGGGAAAATGATAACAAAAAAGTCCCTTTATATTTATCGGCCAGACAGTTTCCTATTGCGGAAAAATACTTGTCTCGTGCTCTGCTGTTACATTTCTTATACATCCAAGAAAGAACCATTTTTTATATTCTCTTGTCATTCAAAAAAAGAAACTATAATTGAAATGGAATGACAGTAAATATAAAGCAATAAAAGAATTATTCATAGAATATCTAATGATTCTGGTAGATCTCATTGCTGTGTAATGTTAGTCCTATCCTAGCGCTGGAATTGGATGGTTAATTATTTTAATGATTGTTAATAACAGTTTGGGTAAAGAAAGTATTTAGGCTATACCCATCTCATGATTCAAATCATAAGCCAGTGGAAAGGAATTAATGCTCCCAAACATCCTTAGTGTGGTTTTGTGGCTTTATATTTTGTGTGCCTTCTGTGTGCTATGGCTGGTGCTTCCTGAGTGTTGGAGCACAGAGGCATCTCTATCAGTGTTCCACTTTAGATCAGAAGTACAGTTTGTTTGGAACTTTTCTAATTGTCATCACTTACCATGGTTCACATGTGGGACAGTCATGCAGCAAATGAACTGAATTCCTTTTAGATTAAACTTAATTGGAAGTTAACTCTGCAGCTACTGATGGATGTTCAGTTCACAAGACCAGACTACAGCTAGTCAAAAATAAAATTTTCTGAAAATCCTTGTGCATAGTGTCCTTACTACCAACAGAGTCTCTGATACCACTGTTACACATTACTTATTAGCACAGATACAGCTTATATGGTCTCATCTAGGCTTCAGTTTTCTTCTTCCCCCCAGGGTGATTTCACTGGTGTACTACAAAAGTACTGTATACAGAAATCGGTGCCAGGGAAGAGGGCCTGGAAAGTCATATTCAAATTCTTAATGAGTACAGTAGAACAAAACAATCTACTTCTGTCTACTTGCTGTCTTGATTCCCCCTTTTTTTTTTTTTTTGGAATTGGAGACTGTAATAGAAGGATGGCTTTACCTTTTAAGACAAAGTACCATCAAGCCCAGTATTCAAAAGTGGCTTAATAGAGAGGAGTTTAGGGTGGAGCGCGTATATTTAGTGATGCTTCCCCAAAGCAGTCTCCTGGCATCTAACAGTTTGTGTCTCGTGAATTTCCAGGAATGGAAATTTATATCTAGTAGACTATGATAACTTTCTCTACTTCTCTAGTTGATCTTTGAGTTGCTGTAAAGTTGTAACATTTAGAACATCCTTTATCAAGGAATTCCCAAACTTAACTACATACTGTGAGAACTACATTTTGCTTGTTTCAAACCTATCACTCATTACTAAATGCTCCGTAGCTCCTCTGTTGGAAGACGTGATGAACAAAAGCTCCCAAATCACATCCTGTGCACCATTCATGAGGTTTCATTTCTTTCTCTTGCAGGTGGAAAAAAAGATAGGTTTTAACAGCTTTTAGCTGTTATTAGCTGTGTGTTACCTGGGGTAATTGGAGAAATCAGATTTTTATGTTTGTGGTTTGTTTGTTTTTCTTTCTTTATGGAATACAACATAAGAATGTTCAGATCTTGGCCTGGCATCCAGTTCATAACTGTGTGCAGTAATAGAAACTTAAGGATGAATGCAAAGTGATCCTTTCTTCTTATACTTCCAGTTACCAGAGGCTCAGGGATTTTCTGAGACTGATAACTTATTTTGGACCATCATGTTAAAGAGCTACTCTATTTCTTTTTACTTTTTGTGGTGTCCAAAGTGGTGTGTCCACTATAAATACACAGTGTGCGGCTGCAGTGTTTGTCTCTTTCTGTTACTGGTCCCTTTAAAGGCCTGTGGATTGATGCAGAGCTATATGTTTTTCCTGTATATAACAATAGGATTGAAATTTAAAGTTCTTGAAAGGCAATTCTAGTTTTGTTATTTTAGCAGTGATCACCATCCAAGTGCTTCTGTTGCTGTCTGTATTCAAATTGCAGTAATACCTGGCTCTCCTACAGTAATGCTTATTGGGATATCTCTGAGAGCAATCAATAGGGAATAAATATCATAAGAAAAGATTTGCAAAAAAATCTAAATTGTTAGTAGACCTAACACTGATGTGATACTCTTTATTGACATAAATACAGCTGAGAATATAACTTAAACATGTTGGAACTAGTAATCCCTATGTGCTCTGTTTGCGTGCATGGATGTCTACATTTGATCCTGGATTTTGATCCAGATTATTTAAACAAATTATAATCACCAACACAAGCTAGGAATTTAAGTGCTTTTTTCCTCCAGATATATTTCCTTTGGTATGCACAATGGTTTGTTTCCTCAGGAGCAGCTCACATTATGGGATTTCGCTTGTTGTACAGGATTGGGGTGCCAGTGAATCGGGGGTACTCAGGTACTGTTAGGCTGATATTCTTTAAGAAGCTGAAATGATTTTTTTTATCCCCAAATTTCTAAATTTGTGCATAAAATGTCTTTGCATGACCCAGGAACAGGGTAGCTGAATTTTAGTGTTCCTTATCACTGAGAGAAGGCAGAAGAGAGAATTTCTGGTGGAATACTGGGGAGTGGGGGAGAACTAGTGTTTCAGGCTGATAGCTCCCATCAAATCTCACTGTGAACTGTAGTGCATTGCTTTATTTGATCATTTCCTTTATTTGTAAAGCTAGCTTTCAAATAATTGCTATCTTAGCTCAGACATGAATTTTTAGGAAGAATTAGCTCACATTTATAAAGCAATTTGAGGAAGAAAAGTAGTGTTTTATTACTACTTATCATTAATATGTTTTTATTGCTGTACCATTTTCTCTAATGACTCCCTAAAAGCCAAATGGTGTACTGAATAAATGAAAAAATGGTCCATCCAGAACCAGACAAGCTGCTCAGTCCATATGTTTCAAATGCACTGCTGATGGGCTGTGGAATTAATGTACTGCATTTAAGGTTGTATTAGTGGAAGTTTTGGGAGAGAAGAATTTCTCCCCTGATGTTACAAAGCATAACAAACCAAAACATTTCATGCCCATGAGGGGGATGAAATAATTTTATTTTAATACACTTTGTGACAAGAAAGAGTGAGGATGAGCAAGTGAATGAGAGTAGAGCATTTTGTCCAGTGTCAGAATTGTATCATATGTACTGTCACTTTGCTCTTGTGCCTGCACCAATTGGCAGACTAGGTCTGTCCAGTCAGAAACAGCTGGCCAGCTTGTCTTTGTGAAGCTGTTTGACCACTCCCTTTCTAAACCCGAAGATGCCAAACTACCATCATTATGAAGAACCTACTCTTAAAATTTCTCTGAATGTAAAACCTGAGGCATTAGGAGAAGGATTTAAAAAAAAAAAAATTTGAAAAAATGTAGGCAGAGATGACACAAATCTCTTTAAGGTGTAGGGCCTTGGTGGGTGGTTTTGTCTGTCAAGAAGGTTTGAATACATGCTGGGGACACCTGACGTAGCAGCTGCAATGTGCACTTCTGCATGGCAGAAAGAGCAGATAGAGTCTTCTCCTTTTCAGGGTATTGATAGAGTTGTCCTTAACTACCACATATGGCCAGATTGTAGCTCAGTCCTTCACTTAACAAGACCCGTGCTTCTCTGGATGGGGTTTTGGTTGTTCATTTAGTTCTCCTTCTTGGTATGCTTGATATTGTCATTGCACTGAGCACTAATAGGATAATTTTTCCCAGTCGTTGTTCTTCCTGTTCCTTTCCACAGCATCTAGGATAGGAAGGACCTTAATTATAGAGGCAGTGAGGAAAGTCTTGTTAGATGTTACTAAATAGGGTTTTGGGCATTGCCCAGCATGTAGGAGATTTAGGTAAACTCAGCTTGTCAAAAAGAAAACTGGCTCACAAATTCATGACTGAGTAGAGAGACTGAATTAGAAAATTCTGGGTGGTGATGAGCTATTTAATGTAGTAGAGAAAGGCTTGATAGAAGCCAATTGTTGAAGGATCCATAAGACTACAAATCTGAAATCTAAGTAGTGAAGGTGACTATGGCAAACTGCTCAATGAAGTTCTGGACTTCCCATCTCTGCAGCCATCAACCCATATCAGTTCTGTATCTGGCTAAAATAAGCTTTAACTGAACACAAATTTTTAGGCTTGACCATTTGTTGCCTATTATAAGCAAGAAGGATGTATGTATGACCCAATAGTCTTTTTTAGCCTTAGAACTTAGAGCAAAGTGATGTCTGCTGAAATTGCATTCTAGAAAAAGAAACTCTTCCATGGGAGAATAAAATCTCATATTTGCTGGTAGTGGTGGCTTTTTCTCTTTAAAATAATAATGAAATATTATATTTTATCTGTTTGATCTGAATCAGATCCTCTTTTTTTTTTTTGAACTTACTAAAAAGATTTTGATCTGAGCCAGCTCAACAGAACAATAAATTTAATTTCCCAATCAGAACATTTCCACTCAGACATTGTAGTTGTTTCTACTCTGCATTAGAAAAAAAAAAAAAAAAAGAAATTAAAATTCTTGTTTATATTTAGGGCAAACAAGACTGCAATGACAGGATATTTTGTTCAACAGAAAATCTGAATCTGTCAGATCTGTAGAAATACATTAAAATAGGCATGCTTTGTCTATTTATTCTTCCACTGTTTTTTTAACTACAAAATGTAAGAAAAAGCATAAAACTTTAGAGAAGTGTTTTTAAAAGTGTGTGTGAAAATACCTCAGTTGCAGAAACTTCTCTCTGAGTCCTGTCATCATTTTATTCCCCCAAAACTTGTTTGGTATCTAAGACCTTTGAGGCTGAACCAGTGTATCTGATTTCAAGGAATTGATTTAGCCTAGCACAGTCACATGACAAGTGTTAAAAGTGTATATTTTCTTGTAGTTAGTCTGAATTTAATCCTTTTCTTCCTGCTTATTCTAGGGCTTTCAGCAGAAATTCTCCTTCCATAGTAAAGAGATTGTGGCTATCAGTTGTTCCTGGTGCAAGCTGGCGGTAAGTGAGCAATACAGAGAAACTGGTAGCAGCTTCACTGAGTGGCCGCACTGCAAATAATTTCTTTTTTCCTGACTCTCAGACTTTCCTCTCTGTGAATCACCCCTAGTTTTGCCATTTCTGTTCCTTTGCTCAGAGACACCATAACTTCACCTGGCTGACACGAGTCCTCTAGGAGAAGAGTCTTACCGCACAACATAGTTGTTGACTACTTCCCATCAATGACCTGCTACTGGTAGCTCAGACAGGCAAAAAGCTCTTGATATACAGCTGCATCAAACTCGATTGTGGTCTTCAATCTGTTATCTGTGTTTAAGTAGGAGTGATTAGTTTTTGGGAGGTTTTGGAGTGAGGGGTTTTTTTGTAAGAAGGCATGGCAGGGAAAGATGATCTTTAGCTACACGTTCCTTAAAGCTCCATTGTTTGAAGGATTTGAAGATGGTGGAGTTGGGAACATTGTTCCAGTTTTTGTACTGTTACCCCATTCTTCCTCTCCATGCTTCCCCTTTGTCTTTCTCGGCCTCCTTATTTACTCTACTCTTTTCCTCTCTTCCAGTTTCATAACAAAGTCACCTGTTTCATGCTACATCACATTGAGGAGCCATGTTCCCTGGGGGCTCACGCTGCTGTCATTGTGCCTCCCACCTGGATCATTAAGGTGAAGAAACCTCAGGTAACTGCATGCTGATGTCTGTTTCTGTAGCTGTATGGCTGTGCAGGGCCAACCTGGCTTCGCTGCTCAGTACTCCTTCCCTGAGGCATGCTTGTTTAACCCTGTCTCTACCCCTGAAACCCAGCATACATCCATGGTGATTATGAACCTCTATTGTCCCACTCTTCCATCCAACCTTTCAGTAGATTTCACTCTTTGGGATGATTAGCAACAAACATGAATTTTGTTCTGAGCAAATCCAGCTCAGATTTGTTTCCTGTAACTGTGAGTTCAGCAAGCATACTGCAAGAATTCCCCTGTGTTGCAGAGAGTCAAGCATGTTTCATTAAATAGAGCTGAGCAAATACAGGGTAAAACTGTTTGCAAACATACACTTGACCTGCACTAAGGGTTTGCTGAGGCTGGACAAGAATCCCTCTGAATTTGTCATCAATGAACATTTAGACAACCATGTCTTCTTTATATCAGTGCTTGCTGAATGTCAGCAGTAAGCCCACATGCTCATTTAGTTGCAGGTAACAAGCACTGAGACTTCAAAGCTTCTGTAATGGATGTGGTAGGTCTTGGAGATAATTCACTGGTGAGCACAGTAGGGAGAAAAGGTCTCCAAAAGAGAGCTGGCCGAAAATTAAAAGGGGATTTGCATCATGCTAAAAGTACTTTTTTTTTTCTTTTTTTTTTTCTCCTTTGAAAGTCTGTTTTCACTCCAGGTCGAACTGAAAGAAGCAGACAAACACTGAACATATCAGGGAGTCAGAAATACTGGTAGAAGTTTTGTTTCACAAGCACTGAAACAAGTTTGGGGGTTTTTTTCTGAAATTAATAGTCTGGGATATTGAAATTCCCACTTGTGTTTTCTTGTAATTTTCCTCCTTTGACAGGACTGCTGGTTTTATAGAGTAGTGATGTGTGGTTCTTAACATTACTGTGTCTATCCTTGGGAAATCACCCAGGGCTTTCTGGCTTTGTGTCCTGGCTGTCAACAAGAAGCTGAGGAGTTCAGACTGTAGGCAAGGCACTAAGACAAAATTAGTCCCATGAAACTGGAAAAAAGTCTGCATTGTGACACTGCTCAGTTTTTAGTTCCAGTCTAGGGATATGACTGTCAGATTTGTGCATGAGTAGTATTTCTAACAAGCAGGATATTAAAGACAAGGGGGATGGTGGAAGAGGAAATATACATATAGAGGGATCAAAAGTCAGTCTAAGAGACTTTTGCTTCCTCCTTTAGGTCCAGAGAGAGTAGGGATCTGCACTTGGAATAAAAAGGATTTCTTTGGCATTTAATTTTTCTTTCCCCATTCTTCTTTCTCTGTTAGTTTTACTCCAGCCTCCTCCAGAGAAATATTTTTGTCCTCTCTTGTTGAAGAATGTGTTTGAGTCCTTGACAAGGACTTGCTCTCCTTGGATAACTTTCAGCACCTGTGTGGTATTTAATAGATGTGTCCATGTCTGTCCTTTTTAAAGAAGCTTTTTTTTGGATGTTTTCTTATTTTATGTAATTATTAGTAAAAGAAAATAAACAATGCTTACAATTTTTCTTTTGATTTGGCATTTGGCCAAAGAAGAGTATCCTCATAATATTTTTAGAGAATTTTACTTCTTGTCCATTATTTTTTCAGAAAAGTTCCAATAAAGTAAATCTGATCTAGTCAATTTATGGTGGAAATGCTTTTAAATAAAGGCTTAAAATGCTACACTAAAAGGAAATACCATTTAACGCTGTATGCCTGAGTCATGAGTGGAGAGGAAGTACTTCAATATTCCCTCTCCATCACATCTTGACTCCTTGAAATTCATGGTCAGTAGGATGCAAAAACCTTATCTTAAGTAATTGAAGCATTAGATAGATCAAAATGATATTTAACACAGACAATGGGCATATTCCCATGAAACTTCTTAATAGCAGCTATTACAGTATTAGATCTGGGGAATACATCCTTACTGCTGTAGAAAATACTGATGAATCTTTCAGATGTGTTTTCAGATTTTTGGCAGAAGTCTTGTTTTTAGTTTGTTGGTTTTTTTTTTTTTTTTTTTAAGAATATTTTCTCCTCTCCTGCTGTTTCTGGCCAGCTCTACTTGTGTTTATTATGACCCTCTTCACCCTATTTGAATGTTTGCTAAATACTATGAGATATCCACTTCACTCAATCCACAGAATACATACACAATATCCACAAATTTTATTAAATTCGGATAGTAAATAAATATGTAACCAGCAATCTGTTTTTCAGATATTCCACAATCAGAATAAATTTGGGTAGAAGCCTTTTTGTTATAAAATATTTCCTCAGCTCTAATTAAATACTTAACATTGATCACAGGCAACTCCTGAACTTAATTCCCTACATACATGAAATTTATTTTAGTGGTGCCTTCATCCTGTCTGTTGGTTGTTTCTTCTCAGCAAATAAGATGGCTTTTTTGTAGCAAAACCTTACCCTGATTTTTAATTTTATTTTTTCTTTTTATTGCTACAAAAATGGGTTTCCATGCTTATTTTGTACAACATGGGTCACCACCTTTCAACTACTGGGCTTGAATAAAAAGCATGCTCCTCCTCTGATTACCAGCAATGTTGTGGTAGTGAAGCATCATGGTATAATTGGTTAAAAACAAATATCTGCTGACAACCTACATTCTAAATGGGGAGCTTTTGCTTCTTGCAAGCAATAAATCACAAGATGAAGAATATTCAGAATTGTTCAAATAGCTTTGGGATTGGTGGTAGCCCTGTATGTAATGACCCATTTACATGAATGGAAAACTCCCAATACCTATTCCACATTACTCATAATGTGAGGCACTTCTGTAACTTCTTTACTAATTTCCAGGGTTTCTGTACTGTGTTAGCAGCACTTTGATACCAGCTCTGGTTTTCTGGGGTTCAAATCAATTCCATCTCCTAATCTGGGAAAGCAGGTCATGCCTGCAGATTGGTAGTATTTTGTTATAGGTAGGGTTTGGTAGCCCAAGTGGTGTTAGCTCTAGGAATGGACTTTCTCTATGCTTACATTGTGGGTGAAAAGTAGATAGTAAGGAGGGTCTGGCTGCTGTACTTTACTGATTCAGCCTGTCTTCCTTTTGGGAAGGCAAAGGTGGTAACTGTAAAATTCCAAGTTTTTTCTGTTCAAGGTGAGTAAAGCATAGTGTTTTCTTCTCTGCCTTTGTGGACCTTGATGAAGAGCCGGTTGAATATTTACAATTCTGGGGTTATTTCTTTATTTCCTCAATTGATGAGTGCAGCTGGCTTGTCTGATGATGGTTTGAGAACAACCAGAAGATGGTCATGATTGACTTTCCTAGAGGCTGTTTATTAGTTAAGTCATCTGAAGCCCAGCATGCTTAACGTATTTCAAAGTGAAGGCTGAAATGTTATAAAGGAAAAGGTTGAAAAGGTCTGCTGGATTTGCTTGAGATAGTTTGTGGTCCTCACACCATAGAATGGCTTAGGCTGGAAGGGACCTTACAGATCATTTAATCCAACCTCCTTGCTATGGGCAGTGACGCCTCTCAACTAGACTAGGTTGCTTAAGGCCTCATCCATCCTGGCCTTGGACACCTCCAGGGAGGCGTCATCCACAACCATCCCTGGGCAATCTATTCCAGAGTCTCACCACCCTCATACTGAAGAACTTTTTCCTAAGATCCAATCTAAACCTATTTTTTCCTCAGTTTAAAACCATTTCCCCTCATCCTATTGCTGGACACTCTTGTGAAGAGTCCCTCTCCAGCCTTCCTGTATGTACCTTTCAGATATTGGAAGGCAGTTATAAGGTGCCCCAGAGTTGTCTCCCCACCCCCTCCCTTCTTCTCCAAGCTGAACAATCCCAGATTCCTCAACCTATCCTTGTAGCAGAGGTGCTCCAGCCCCTGGATCATCTTTGTGGCCCTTCTCTGGACTCGTTCCAACAGATCTATTCCCTTCATATGGTGGAGACATCAGAACTGGATGCAGTATTTGAGGTGAGGTCTCACAAGAGCAGAGTAAAAGGGGAGAATCACATCTCCTCATCTGCTGGCCACACTCCTCTTGATGCATCCTAGGATATGGTTGGCCTTCTGAGCTGCATGAGCACAATTGCCAGCTCATGTTAAGTGTCTTATCAATCCACACCCCCAAGTCCTTTTCTTCTGTACCTGGTCTGTAATTGTGCCTGGAATTGGCCCAGGACCTTGCACTTCGACTTGTTGAACCTCATGCAGTTTGCATTGGCCCATTTCTCAAGCCTGTCAAGGTCCCTCAGGATAGCATTCCTTCCCTCAAGTGAGTCCAACACACCACGCAACTTGGTGTCGTTGGCAAATTTGATGATGGTGCACTTGATGCCATTGTAACAAAGATGTTGAACATCACTGGACCCGGAACAGATCCCTGAGGATCTCCACTTGTCACTGGTTTCCACCTGGACATCAAATCATAGATCATAACTCTTTGAGTGGCGACCTTCTAGCCAGTTCCTTATCTACCGGGTGGTCCATCCATCAAGTCCATGTGTCTCCATCTTAGAGACAAGAATGTCATGCAGGACAGTGTCAAATGCTTTGCACGTGTCCAGGGAGATGATGTCAGTTGCTCTTCCCATATCAACCACAGTTGTAACTCTGTCATAGAAGGCCACCAAATTGGTCATGCACAATTTGCTCTTAGTGAAGCCATGTTGGCTGTCGCTGTTCACCTCATTATTTTTCATGTGCCTTGGTACAGATACCAGGAGGATCTGCTC
>JANIJG010007100.1:0-48563 GCA_024611175.1 Megaceryle torquata
AAAAAAAAAAAAGAACCCACAAAAGAAACCTTCATGCACAAACGAAATTTTAAACACCTTCCCACACCCTCCCCCCCCCCCCCCCCCCCAAAAAAAAAGAAAAAATCCACATAAAAATAAAAATTTTCATAAAATTTATCCAAAAAAATTATCATATATCACCGGGTAAAATCTTTACCCAGTACAGACTTCTTGAGTAGGGCTAGTAGGAAAATGAGAAAAATTTGAGCACTTTGGGAGTTGGTTTTGTTCTCCATGACAGTGAAAATTAGACCCTTTATTGTTCTTCATTCACTGGTGCCTTGGTACAAAATAATTCACTATGTGGGAAGCCAGACTCAAGTGTGGGTCACGGCTGGCTTTTTATGGGGTTCACCCCAAGCACCAGCCTGCGTGTGAGCACACGGACACTCCTCCCACGGATGTCTCCAGTATTTTTGCTGGGCTCCCTGGGTGGCTGTGCTTTGAATTCACTCCCAGGCTGCTGCTGCCCTGTGCTGGGATCTCCAGGAGCAGCCGTTCCCACCCCTCTCTGATGTTTTGTATAAAATTGCCCTGCAGATGATTCTGTGTCTCTTTATTCTCCTTTAAACGTATGAAGTACAACCATAAGCCTCTCTCATGCTTTATTTCATTCTATTTCTCCCCCCCAATTGCTCTTCATAGGAGAAATCCAGAATGTCATGTCTGATCTTTGCTGCTTTTCCTATGGGTCTTTTGGGAAATCTTAGACCAGTGGCATTAGAAGTGGCAAAAAAAGAGAGTAGGAAGGTGCTGAATAGATATCCAGGGCTTCCTTCCCCTGCAGCATTAGACTTTGAAGTCAGAGCTGTTTTAACACCAGGTGCTGGGTCCCACACTCCTCCAGGTGATGGTACTGTGTCTCCAGACCTCTCCTCGCTGCGTCCCCAAGGCCAGGCAGCCTCTGCCCCCCAGGGTGATGACTCAGACAACCCTCACCCCCTCTTTTTCAGGCTCTCCTTGCCTATAGTCATGTAACGGATCAAAAAGGGCAAATAGCTGCAATTTTCTGCTTTTAATGCAAGCCAGAATGCTCTCTCCAGCTAACTTCTGCAGTTTACTCAAGTAATTATGGACTACAATCAAGTAATTACAGACTGGATTCATCCCTCCTTAAGCTCACTTTCTCTAAAGAGGAATAACAAAGCTGGCTGAAGAAAACTCACCTGGGGTTGCTGAGGTTTCTGTGTGAGGCTTTTCATTTGCCACAGCTGCTGGAACACCCGCACCCACCGAGACTGCGGAATCTACTCTGAAACCTGGCAAAAGGACCAACACCCTTGAAGATTAAGCAGCCCTTCTTGGTGATGTCTGAGCGCACAGAAGAGGCACCTCCCCTCTTCCTCGTGGTTGCCCTGGCAGGGAGGTGCTCACCCTGCACCCCACGGCTCACCCAGCCCAGCTCGGTGGGGACCAGCGAGGGGCTTTCTGCTCATCCTGGCCTGGGACCCGCATCTTCTCATGGAGCAGGGCTTCCAGCATCCTGCCTGGGACTGCTGACCTCTGCAGGCAGCAAAGTAAGGCTGCAGAGAAGTTATTAGTGACAATAGCTATTTTTATAGAAAAGCAGAAATTAGATCATTTCTTCAAAGAAAAAAAAAAAACACAAACCAAACCAACAACCAACCAACCAAACCAGCCCAACCAACCAAACCAACAACCAACCAACCAAACCAGCCCAACCAACACGGGTAAACATGAATGAGGTGGCTCATTCTGAGAAGCTTTTCTGGTATCAAGAGAAATTATCTTAGCACAATATGGTGTTTTGGTTTGGTTTCTGCTTTGTTTTCTTAATTTACAATGTGTTTCAGCATCTATGCAAAATATCCCTCAGGCTGCCAATGGCAACAGGACCCAGAGCGGTGATTTCACACCAGAGAATATGTTCTCTTGCACCATCTATCCAAACTCTCCCCTTTGCCCTGAGATGTCATGAAACCAATTTAAACCACATCCAAAGGCTGGATCTGCATCCTGCACCTCCTCAGGCGGTGGCAGAGGAGTTGTCCCACACCTGCAGAGTGATGCTGTCATCTAATGGCACCTACATGCTCCCCACAAATGCCACCTGGCTCCTTGCAGAGCCCCCACCCCTCCTGGGCACCAGGCTGTGAGTGATCCTGGCGGGAGGAGGACACCTCCCCTGGCAGGGTGCACAAGCCTTGCAGTTGCCCAAAGACATTCTGCTTATGAGGACGGTGACATTCATCAAGTCGAGCTGCAAATATCACTCGAGTGGACACACGCTGCTATTCTAGAGAATTAACAACTCATCATAATAACGAATCTAAAGCAAAGGCTGGAAAGAAAGCAGGCAATAATTCCTGCCAAGCATCGCAGCTGTAAGCGCACAATGGGGATGGAGCTGCTGGGGGAGCAGCCTGACTCAAATGAATCATGACAGGAGGGGAAGGAGAGTCTGAAAGCTGCTCCTTTGACCCAAGTCTAGCTTTTTTTCTTGTGCAGGGAAAACAGTTTGCTCTGCTGCTCCTCCTGCAATCATGACGGATGCTCAAGAAGACGACGAAGGATTTATCACTCCTCTCTGGGCCGGCGGTGATAGATTATCTGTGGAGCTGCGGAATTTCCCCAGACCCGATATGAAATCAATCTCCTGGAAATGTTCACTGGCCATATCAAGGGCTATCTGGAAAATGCAAGGTCCTCCAGGGTACGGCTTTACCTGCAATCATCTGGGCTGCAGCATTTTAATTTGTTTCCTCTGAAGAGACTCAAGGGTGCCGTAAGAGGCCGTTTCCACGATTCAGAGGAGACGGCAGAATTGGATCTCTTTCCATGGCCTTGGATGTAATTACTGGAAAGAGCGAGGGAGGCAATATGGATGCAAAGACTCAGATTGCTTAGAAGAAGTTATTCAAAGCCGGCAGACAGAAACCTACCTCTGCTTGGATATGGGGGAGGCGTGCGGGAACTGCTGAGCAGGGAGGCAGGGCCAGGGACAGCAACACAATTCTGCAAACTCCAGTCGCCGGGGGCACGTTCGCTGGCACCGGTGCCCAGACCTGGGGAGGAGAAGCGATTGCTGCCCTCGAGCTGCTGCCAGCACAGCCGGAGGTTCAACTCCATCCACCTCCTGCCTTTCATTTCCTCCACGCCACCTTGCAAGGGCTTCCCTTGCACCGCGTAGCTGTAAAAGCTGTGCAGCTTGTGACACTTCTGACACCCCAAAGCTGCTTCTTTCCCTTCTTTTTTTTTTTTTTTTTTAATTGCACCTCGCCCCAGGGCGTGACCTTCAGCACCGCTGGTGGCTGAAAAGCCATTCCAGGCTCTTGGCAGGATCAAGCTCATCCGCCTTTAACTTCAAGGCACTGTATTTTAAGATCCTAAATGACTCCTCAGCACTGCCACTGAGAGAATTTCTTACATGCCATCTAGTTTTAATGCTCTTCTCTTTCATTTGCTACCTTACCTTAATCATTTTTTAAAACTCAGTTTGCGTTTCTCTCTTTTCATCTTCATCTGGTCCCGGTATTTTATTTTTCCAATAAACTAAGTAATTTAATGGCCTTAATCCCAAGACTCCTATTTAGAGCATGGATATGGAGGCTGCAGAAGGAAGTCCCAATTTAAGTATGCCAGTCAAACATAATTTAATCTCTCATCTTTATATCTAAAATTGCTCCATGGGAAGGAAACCATGACTGGGATTCAGTTTACCTTTAAAACTCTCTGGTTTAGAGCTTCCTAGTGCTCGCTCTTTTTACGCATGGGCTGTTAGAAAAAGACAGTCACGTAGACCTTGAGCAACACAAAGTCACAACTGTTTAGGTCTGGAGGCGATTCCCAGAGGACATACCCCCAGTGCCATCGCCGCAGTACGGGGACTGCAGAGTTGTGGTGCTGCAGGGCAGTGCTTTTCAACTCTTATTCCATTTCTGGACCTTTAATAAAAGGTCCAGGGAATTAAACACGTTGAAGATAACTGCTTCTCTCTGTTACCTTTCCTGCCAGCTGTCAGACAGCCCGTGGACTTCCTGGAGGCTGAAGCACAGCCGATGTCTGGGCTGCTGCTTCCCTGCAGATGCATCTCCACGGACCCTACGTGCTGCACGTGAGCCTGAGCAGCAACAGCCTTCACCTGCCTGCCAGCGATGAGACCTGATGGGAGAAAGCCTTTGCTGTGCTGGCATTTCATAAAGGCTGCCAAAGCCCCAGGGCAAGGGGAGCGTCTCTCTGCAGTGGTCTCAGAGCTGGGGCAGTGGGGGGTGTGACAGTCGCATCCCTGCACTGGTCCCACTGGTTGGCCGGCGCAGCCACAGGACAGAGCTCCTCTGCCTGGGCACTCCCTGGGACCTGCCACAGCTCGAGAGCGCTGACGAGGATCCTGAGCTTTCCCAGAGCAAACGCTGACAAAGGACAGTGGGCTCCACAGCAGCCACATGCTCCAGACCTGTGTGGTGTGGACGGAGTAAAGGAGCTTTAAGTGAAGACACTGGGTGAGGAATGCTCTTCTCAGCTCTTCCCATAGCTCCAGCTTCTTCTCCCAGCTTCAGCAGCGGACAACGTTCACCTGTAACAATCGGCCCAGGACATGTGCAGTGCCTGGAGACCCACCTGCAGGAGCAGCAGAAATGCAAATCTCACCGACAGTTGCAATGTTTATTTAATTACCCTCCCTGCTCAGGGTCCATAAGAGGAGCAGTATCAGGCAGCAGCAGAAAATGTCCAACAAGACTGACTGCACAAGACACAAGCCCCTGAAATCAACCCATGTACAACAGGAGCAGCTAATTACTGCACAAGCACACGGTGCTCCTCTCCATCCCAGCTCCCACATCCCCAGGGGTTACAGTCTCAGAAAGGGATTTTTGGTGGCTTGAGCACCTTGGCTCAAGAAGCTGCCGTGGGCTTCCAGCACTGCCCATGCTCCTCTGCCACGTTCATTTTTAGGACTTTGGTCTGACTTACATTTCCCCAGTTTCCCTAGGTCCACGGGAGACCCGTGTAGCATAAGCAGGCTGCACCCCCAGCACTAGCAGCAAGGATCCCAAACGCAGCCAGGCTGTGTCAGAGAGCTGCTGCATCCCGCTGTGAGTCCAGGCACAGAGGGGTGGGCACACAGAAGCATTAAATCCTGGCTGGTAGGACAGGCCAGGAGAGCACAGCCCTCGGGACAGCCGAGTGGTCATCGGCCCTTTGGGAAGTGAGCTGGAGCGTCAGAGCTTCCCTGCTCCCACCCCAAATGCCATCTCCTGAGCGACCCTGAGGTTATCTCCAGGCTACCTGGGTTTGAGCCAGGAGCACCTGGAAGGCTTTGGACTTGTCTGTGTCACAACCTGCACAGACAAATCTTCCCGTCACCTTCCATGGACAGGATCAGAGGTTGGGAAGAGGGCTCACAGCACGAGGAGAACCCGTTACCCTGGGGCATCGAGTACTAAATGATGGTACTCCAGCCGTGAGGTGAGTTGTGTAACAGAGTTGTCGTTATTCATGAATAATTAAGGACCTTTCATAAAAATTTTACCATCATCTGGATACTGAAGGAGCCCAAAGCTGGCAGCAGAGCAGCACATGGCACAAACACAAAGGAAAAGGCACAGGATCGTGCGCCCCAGTGTCCCACAGCCTCAGGACTGTTGACTTCTGTCGAGCACCTCGGCTGGTCTGCAGAACAGAAAACCCCTGGATGGATCATCTCAGGGGAAACTTGCAAAATGGGACCAAGAAATTGCTGTTCTAGAAAGTTCTCCCGGGTTGTTCTTTGTTTATTTGCAAGTAGTCAGTCACTGCTGGTTACACGAGAGAAGTTTTGTGCCAGGGCTGTTAAAGCCCAGAGAAGTCACCACGTGATTCTTACCTGAGCTGGAGCATTCAGAAGCCACAACAGTCGATAGATACATCGTCAGCTGCAGTGAACAGCCGACAGTCAGGCTCAGCAGCCATTTAGCAGATGACCACATTTTATTCTGGCCCTTCTTTCATCCTGCAGCAATTAGCCAAGAACAAAGGGCCTCACCACGCTGTCCTTTCAGCCTTTTGTATTCCAGCATCTTTAGGGAGACAGAACCTGGAGGTGGGTACCTTCTGGACCTCTGAATAAAAACGCTGCTAGCGCCCGCTAGCCCACATCAGACTTCCCACAACTACAGCACGAGCTAACAGCTGCTCACCCCTGCTGGGTCTGAGCCATCCCAGGAGATGGCTTCTGACAAACCTGAGGCAATCCTGAAGCCGTGCGAGCCGCGGGGGGAGGACATGCCAAAGGTTTGGTAGAAAGGATCCGACCGCCCTGAAGTTGCGCGAGCCCTGGGGCACACGGAGCGCGTCGCAGAACAAGCGGCCGCTTCCGATTCCAACTTGAGCTTCTATCCCAAGAGACGGGTGCCAGAAAACCTCCCTCTCCCACCTCTCACCGCCTGTCGGGTGGTCCATGCGAACGTGAACCCCCATCCTGTGCCGTCTCCTGCTGCTGAAGAGCGAGCTGAACCTCAGGGGTCCCTCCAGCTCCTGGGGCAGGAGCTGAGGTGCTGAGGGCAGGGGAGCGCTGCTGGCAGCCAGCGCTGTGAGGAGGCAGCTGCACCCACCGCAGCACAGGGCAGCCCCCTCCTCGCCTGAGCCAGGGATGACCCCCACACCAGCACTCACGCATTTCACGGGTGTTAGGTCGTTCCCCTTTGCTCCACCTCGAAACAAAAACATCAATCTGATGTCGGTGTTCTGGTTTTCTGCGGTAACCTCTTCCCCATAAATATCTTCTCAATAGTCCCAACCTCAAACACAGCACTAATAAAAGGACTCTTTATGGTTATTAGAGAAGCGAAATGTCCCTGGACTGAACAATTACCTTCAAATATCTGTTCTGAACTGGCTGGGAGTGGAAATCAGTTTCTTCCTCCCCAGGTACAAATCCATAATGAGGATTTATTTCTGTGGTGGTGGAAATGAGGTAATCCCTCTCCTCCTTGAGGTGAGATAAGGAGGAGGAAAAAAAAGACCATAAATGGTACAAGTTAATACTGAAGCACCACGAAAAGCAAATGATTTGCGGGAGGAAAGGGCGGGAGGTCAATAGCATAGAAAAGCTTTAAATAATAAGAGAGACAAATGACTGGTTTGCCTGGCAGTGTCCTGTGAAGGGCAGGAGGCAGGAGAAGGCTGCCGTGGACCCCTGGCCAGCCGCTGGGCAGAGACCCCCGGCTGGGGCTCGGAGCCACGCGGTGCGGAGCAGCCCGCTGGGATTTCTGTCTGGTGCTGGACATCTCCTTCCCGCTGAGGAACAGGGCTTGGAAAAGCCCAATGAAGGGGCAACTCTGGCACACGCGGGGCCCTGCGCTTCGCGATGCTGACACGGCTCAGACCGAGCGACGCATGGCCCAGAGCTCCTCTTACTGCAATGGTCTGGTTTCTAATATGGGACTTTGGAGACAGGTCACAAACCCCTCCTTGTGTTTCACCTCCCAGCAGGGAACAGCCTGGAGCGGGTGTCAGCACCCCAGGATGTCCAACACCCTCAGGACCTCCCCCAGGTGCCCTCGCACTCCAGAAAGCTTTGGATTCCAGCAGCGAGCCCTGCACTGGGAGTTGCACCCTGGTCTCTGTGTTTAAGGACTCCAGACCACCCAGACAATGGTTTTTTTCCCTCTTTCCCATACTATTTTATCTCCTGCTCTCCCACAAGATGAGAAATTACCAGCCACTGATACCTGCTCGAAAGAGGAGGGAAGAGAAATATGCTTTTAGACCTGGAATGTGCAGCTACTTATGACAAATACTTCACAATGTTAGGACAGCTACTGTCAGTCTCTCAGTTATTCTCCCTCGCTTTAACATCCAGCAAAAATAAATCAAATATCTAAACCACGTGTGAGAGCACTGAGGTGCAACTGGCTGCTCTAGTCCTGCCAGGTGACAGACAAATGCTCAGGACAGACGGACACCAAGCTACACCATAGCCCCGTAACGAGCTGGGGCTGCTCTGAGGTAAGATAAACCTGATGCTGCGCAGGGTGAGCGCCAGCTCTGTGCTGGCCTGGACCCAGGAAGCATCCTGCTCCCGCTTCCCAGTGAGAGCCTGGACTGCTGGTGGGAGAACTGGTATGAAAACCAACCCCTGCATTGCATTATGTGGGGACAGCTTTTTCTGTCTGTTGTTTCAGTAAAGTGCTTACTGTAATAATCCTACTTTGGAAATGATGAAATTGCCATAAAACACAGCAAATGAGAAGAAATTGTTCCGTCTGGGGAAGCCCTCTCTGCTCATCAGCAAAACCACAGCGTTATTTGTTCAACTGCCCTATGCAAATGGAATCACTTGAGCAACAGCGTAGACTGGGATAAAGGCGCGCGTTTGGGGGGAGCAGCTGAGGAAAAACACCTCAGCACTCGCCTGGGATCAGCTCTCCGTGTTTGCTGATCCGCTTTGCTTTCTGCCGACCCCCCTGGTAGTTCTGGAGTATGCAGAAGAGGAATTTGTTGATGCTACAGAAAATGAAGTCCTGCACAGCAGTCAATAGGAAATAATGGATCTCAATTACACCGCCAGAACTGCTGACTTGATCAGATTTTACAATCCTTTACTCCAGGGGTCTTCTTAATAAATCCACTGAGAGAAGTGTCATATCTTTTACAGCAATATGTTTCAATGTTTTATTTTCTATGAAGGAGCAACTGGCAGCTTTACAAAATGCTCCTCGGAGTCTCCCATAGCCTCGTGAAGGTATCAAAATTGATGGGAGATGGACATGAGCTATTTGTTCTCTAATGCAGGGACCATAATGTTCGGAAATTGCCGCTGGAAACCAGACAGATTCCTTCCCTTCTGCTTCAACCCCCTTTGGGGCACAGGGGCAGGCTCCTGACGAGTGTTTTAGTAAGAGCCTCACAGCAAGGTGCTAAAAGATCGGGTCACCTAAAAGCAAATCGTCCTTTGAGGAGCACCCCAGATTGGGTGGCAGCCAGAAAACAGCAGTGCCCCATGGGTGTGGGACAGGTACCCAGCCCTGTGAGGAGGGGCTGTGCTCACGCAGGGCATGAGCAGAACCATCCACTCAAACCAGTCTGAAAAATTATAGTGGAAAAAGCTAAAAATAATAATAATTTAAAAAAGCAGCTCACCTTTGTCTATTACTTGCAGCCTTTTATCTGCATTTTTATTTAATCCAGCCACCATCTCGAGCACTGAAAGCAGAAATTCTTACGTGACACCTTCCCTATGGTAAATCTAATTAAGCAGCCATTAAAATGTGTGTTAGCCCAGTTATATCAAGGTGACCCGGAGCTCCTGTTAAATGTTAATAACAGCATTCCCCACTAACTGGCATTCAACAGGGAACAGACAGTGCTATTTCTACTGATGTAGCCTTTAGAGGAATACGGTTATTAAAGTGCTCCGTGTACTACAGAGTCCCAAATAAATGTGTATCTAATTTTCTGGCAGCTGAAGTGTTTCTTGTGCCCCTCCAGCACTCCCATCCCAGGCTGGAATCCTGGCAAGCACCCTGGCCAAGCTCCCACTCCTGCAAGCACACCAAACAGGACACCAGCGGCAGCCAGGGACAGGCACGTGGACAAGAAAAAGGAAAATTAAAAAAAAAAAAGAAATGCACAAGCAGCAGCTCTAAAAACCTGGCCAGAGGAAGAGTGCTAAAATGTAAGAAAGGAGAGAGGCCAGACCTTTACCTGCAAACAGCAAGAGCCGCTTCCCCCCCTCGGGGCAGGTGACAGGAGCCTCTGATGGCAGTGGTGGTGGGGCAGGCCCGTGGAGCAGGTCAGTCCCTCCACATGTTGACGATGAGGTTGGTCATTTCCCAGCCCAAGTGAACACCCGTGAGTATCTTTAAATCCCTAAACCTCAGTTCAGATCAAAATCTGGAGTAAGTTCCCTCATTTACACTGGCCTGACCTCCAATCTCAGAACCACACGCAGGTCACGCCTGCAAAGCACTGCAGCCCAATTTCCACGTCCCTATCCAGAGCTAATGCCCAACAAAGACCTATCTTTTCTGATAAGCAAGCAATTTATATTGTGAAGGTTAATGATAGCAAAATGCTAATGATGAGGCTGGTAACTGAGAACAGTGTCTGTCTGTTACTGCAGGTTTTTATCACGCACCCTAAGAAGCATCATTACGCTGAAGAAAATCTTCACCATGTACTAAATCAAAGTCAGACAGATCTGCATCTAAAAAACCACTGCCTTTGGTTGTTACCTTATGTTTGACTTTACAAGTCTATTCCTTTAATCGCAGCTGTGGTTATAAATAAGAAACACCCCACCAAGCTGCCAAATAGCTGAACAGGTGGGAAATGTCTCACTTCGCTTTTGCACATCTCAGCAGAGACGATTTGGACACTTGGGCTACATGACTGCATAAACCTCCCCCCATCAGTAATTAGCAATGACAACATTAATTTACCACCATTTCCAACCATTCAGCGGCATCAGACTGAAACAGGGGGAGGCCACTGGGGCTCGGGGGGATAATTACCATCTCCAGAACCTCCTCAAGAGCCCATGGTTTGTTCCCACACCCGATTACAACTCACACGTGTATCTGAGGAAAAGGGGATGCAAAGCCCTGCGTGGGCAGCTCTCCTGCTCGCTCAGTCCGCGATTCCCGTTCGCACCGCGCTGCTGGAGCAGGGCTTTGCACAGGCAGGTGAAACACAAAGCACTGTGCCCTGACCCCCGCCCCAGGGCTGACGTTTCCAAGGCATCTCACCCACTCCCCGCTCTCGTATCCAGGCTGAGGGGTCCCTCTGGCAGGAAAGCAGAGGCAGCCCCCAGTTCCGTGGGTCTGCTGATGCTGGTAGTGCAGGCAATTGCATTTTACTCTTCCAACCTCTTGAAAGAACAGAGATCGTTTTGCATAATTATGTAAACAATCATCCGTGCAAACAATTGGAGAGACAAATAAATAGAGTAGCTGGATGCCAAAGGACGGGATGCAGCACTAATGAACTGGGCTGGGTTTCAGTGTCACAGTCTGCTGACAGTCCTGCTGGAGAAGGGAGGCAAAATGCAGCTTCAGTTCCCGTACTACGGGGGATGCTGGTGCCCTCCCCGCTGGGTGTTCCAGGGGCAGGAACCCTCTTCCCAGACTCTCCACCTCCCTGCAGGGTGGTGGGAATCACCAGGTCCGATTTCTGGACTTGGTGGACACTGATGGAGGTCTTATCCCAGCTCTGGGCTTATTTCCCATCCCCGTACAAGCTGAGAGTCAGAAAGAGCGTTTCTTCCAGAGCTCATAGAGATGCTGCTGGAGTGCTGGCTGCACAGACACCCACAGGTGACCCGGCAGAAAGTGGGTGCTGCAGCCCAATTATCCTGCACCCTTGTCAGGACTGATGGCTGTGCTGAGGAATGACTTTGCCCAGGGTTCACAGCATTCCAGGGAGCTCTGCCTGATGAACATCA
Source organism: Megaceryle torquata (assembly GCA_024611175.1). Lineage (NCBI taxonomy): Eukaryota > Metazoa > Chordata > Aves > Coraciiformes > Cerylidae > Megaceryle > Megaceryle torquata. Next base: position 11,405 of record JANIJG010007100.1, read on the forward strand.
CACAGCCACTCCCGTGAGGAAACCCCCGTGGGGCCATTTCAGGGGACTGCCAGCAACACGCTGCCCACAGGGGTGCTGGAGGATCGGGAGGCACGGCAACAATGAGCCCCCGGGTGCAACCACAAAGGAATGAACTCAGGTTAAAAGCACAAAAGAAAGAAAGAGGAGAAATGAAGCCAGGCTGCAACACAGAGAGCTTCTGTTCCCAGGGCTTTGGCAACTCTTCTAAAGGCGAAGGCGCCTTTCCCGGTGCCCTTTTCACTTTCCCTTTTTCCATACATCCAGAATAGGTTTCTATGAGCACTCTGAGAATGGTCAAATATTAAACTGCATGCTCAGCACAGCGTACGACAAATGTGCTTGAATGAACGATAGCGTGCACCAATTTAACAGTAATTCAGGGATAAGCATATTCTGAGCTTCTGGTGCAGCTTGGCCAATGCCCTTCCCAATGTCAGCGTGTCCAGAGGATTAAACACACAATCCAGCATTAGCTGGGTCAGAGTTAAGGCTGGTGGCAGACGAGAGCCATTCGTTGGCTTGCCTCCAACAGCAGCACTCTGTGCCTGTTGCACAGCCAGCTCACCTGGGCCATTTTTAATATCTCTGTCTACTTCCAGATCTTTGTTGCTCTGTGTTGTTTTGAGTTTGAATCGCCGTTTAAAGCAGGCTATTGTATTAATCCTTCAGCTATTAAGATATATCTCTGCCGAGTATGGAAGGCACAGTGAAACTAATTAAATAACAACCAAGAGCTCCAGCACTGCCATTTATTACTATTACAGAAATACATTAAACTGTGAGGAGCTGCTCTTTAAGAATCATCGCAAGGGGTGCGCAACCAGCTAATTTTTCCCATGACAGAGCCAATGCCTTAATGTGGAGCAGAGGATGTCCCAGGCTGCTCAGACCTGCTCCCATCAAACTACTTTGTCACTGCCACAAACACTTAAAGGAACAAACACAAAGGAAAGAGAAGGGATAGACATTGAAGACTGCTGTTGAGAGGAACGTATGGGATATAAATGTGCAATTCTGTGCAGAAACCTACTGGATTTCACAGAGGGTAATGAATTAAATGAAGTGGAAAAGATGGCATGAACTGGAGGTTTGCTGTAGTGACTAATGCAATTAACCTCTATTGAAATAATTAAGCCTCCCACTTTGTGCTGCACGAGCGATGCAAGCAAAAGGGCAGGTGAGAGCCAGACCCACGCCGGCCGTGGGCAGGGGTGCCAGACCAGCCCAGGGTGCTCCTGCTCCGTCCCCAGCTCTGTTTTCAGCAGCTCTTCCTCCACTCCACAGTGCTGCTGCTCGACGGGGAGCGGGGATTAAGTGGGAGACACAGGCAGCTTCTGGCACAGACCCCAGCACAGGCACCACGCTGCAGGGAGCAGGACCCTGTGCCTGGTCAGCATTGCCCGAGCAGCCCCAGATCAGCAACTCAGGGCAGTTTCTCAGACTTTGAGATATCAAAGCTCATGGAGAGAAGGAGGGGCACCTCAGGCTGCAAATCCTAGGGACTGTTTCCCAAAGCTTGGATCAACAGCCTCCAAAATACCTTTTCCTAGTCCTGGAGTTCCACAACTCAGCGGGATGCTGCTCTACAGCTCTGTGGCATGGAGGGAACAAACCACACAGATTTAGGGAAAAAAAAAAAGGCCATGGTTGTAAATAAACTACAAAATGCTGTGGCCCATTCCCCTCAGACTTGGCCTGTCTGCTCATAAACTGTGGCATTTTCCTTCCTTCAGCAAGAGGCAGCTTTATGCCAGTCAGTAAAACAGGGCTGTGTTGTCTTTAGTTATTAATTTACTTTTATTGGCTGCAGTGCCTTTCCACATTTTATTACAAACTAGCTCCCACTAGAAGAATGGCTTTTCTTTTATGATCTACATAAACATTTGACTTTCCCCAACCGGCACCAAGGAGGGACAAAAGTTTCAACACAGCACCCACAGGGTTCTCCTGCTGCCACCCACCCTCCTGCAGTGCTCGGGGCGCAGAGACCTCCGAGCACAGCACCGAGCACTGTGACTGAACTTTCTGAAGTATCAATAATCACTCCTTTGAGCTAAGGAGAGGCAGAGGAGGCAGGCAGGTCATTGGGAGTCACCACCCTTCTGCTAGTAAAGAGTATAATTGTGCCTAAAACTTGAGGCTGTTACTGCACAGTCACAACTCCTGTTTTACCCTGGTACTGTCACTGCTCTGCAAATCACCCCTCACCCAGCAGGAACAGGCTGCAGCTGCCTGCTGCTGTTTTTCAATGCAGGAACTGCTTCATTTTATTGATGCTTCTGGATCAGCTGGCACTGCAACAGCCACAAAACATAAACCAGATGATAACAAAAGGGGTTGGCTGGCGCTTTTTTTTTTCCCCTTCCCCTGTTACTTCTCTTAGTCATCCAAAAGGGCATTTGCTCTTTTCTGAAGAAAAGGTTTTACTCTCCCTCTCCTGAAGGGACTGTGCTAGTGGGATCCATTGAATCTGGCTGGCTGCTGAGCTTGTTTCCCTGCTAAAGACTGGCTGGTGATGGAGGAGCACAGCAGAAGCACTGATTCCTTTTTCCCTCCTTCACTGCTCAAGGCATACGATAAAAAAAGCATAACGTTTAGATTGATTTATTTTTCTCTCCTAAAAAATACACTTCCATTGTCAAGCGCTGCTCTGTGCCAAGGCACACTTCTTTTTTTTCCCTGTATAGCAATAATTGTGATCACTGCTATTAGATTGATTGTGAAAACCCAATAGCATCACACAAAGTACTGGTGATGCTGAAATACCAGGTTCCTTCACTGCTCCTGAATAACCCCTCCCTGCTCTGGTGCCACATCAGTCTGGGTCCTGCTGAAGTCAGGACAAGGAGGTGGTGAGAATTTTTTTGTTTGTTTTTGAGAAACTCGACCCCTGAAATGCGTCCCCCACACAGACACCCATTTGTGATAAAGTTAAAAGAAACCCACAACTAACTTTTGAAACCCCTTTTAGGACAGTAAAGCACAATTCAGCCAAAAGGAGTTGCAAGAGAAATTTATAACCTTCCTAGTGCTGCAGATCTTGATTGTTTACATTTAATCCGGGCAAAAAAAATATTAGTAAACTTACTACCACAGGTCCCTTGGGATGCAGCTTGTAGACCAACACTTCGTATTTGACTCTACTGCTATGACAGAAGCAGGATCCTGGCTGGCTGGGGTGTTGTGGCATTCACAGGTACTAAGGGACAAAGCAGCATGTTCCCCGGAGCCATCAGCAGTGGGATGGATGCTCCATGTCAAAGACGACTCCTGTTTGTTGTGAGCAGCAGAAAACCTGGGACAGTGGGGTTCTGCAGACACTCGGGCTGCTCTGAGGCAACCACACACCCTGTACCTGAAGAAGGCTGAGGATCCTGCCCCAGCTGGAGCAGGCACCCACCCAGCAGCAACCCTGAAGGGACAGCACCCAGTGGGGCTTAAACCTGAATTTAGAGCAGTGGCTCACTCATCAATTTATATTCTGGTCAAGCCCCGTGACGATGATGCTGGAGACACTTAATGAATGCGAGCGAACACAGTCCTGCCTGCATAACATGCTCCTCTCTGGCTCACATACCTATCATTTGCCTGTAGTTTGTTAACAATAAGTATTCACATAATTCATTTCTGTAAGGACAGAACTGAGAGTGTTATTAATGTTGTTTCTTTTCACGTATATGTCAGGCGTTTATTGAATACAAACTTGAATAAGTAGGTGCCATCCAGAAATGTAAAGCAGTATTTCACAGCAAACAAAGCACAGGTGCTGATATACTTGGAGCAATTTTACAGCACTAAAAGTCATCAGCTGCATATAAATAATGAAGTAGTAAGGGCACCAATTCACAATTAGAAATCACTAATCCCCAGTTCCTGTGCTAGAACATATCTGCCACGTGCAGCCCATCCCAACACAACACTTAATATTTGTTTTCTGGCCTCAGGCTGTGCCAGGGGAGGTTTAGGTTGGATAAGAAGAAAAAAAATTTCTTCCCTGAAAGAGTTTAAGTAGCTCAGGCTGCCCAGGGCAGTGGTGGACTCCCCATCCCCAGAGGGCTTCAAGGCTGGGGAGATGTGGTGCTGAGGGTCACAGGTTAGTGCTGCCCTGGCAGTGCTCCCCTCCTGGCACTCACACAACTGCAGTTGCACTTGCAAGAGAAAACACACGTTACAACAGATCGTTGTACTCCTCCTAGCTGGGAAATTTTGATCTTCCTGGTATTAGACATAATAGGATAATACTCAAAGATTTCTTTGCCTCTGGCTTTTTTGTTAAAGATTTTTTTTTTTTGGTAATACTTTCCAACTTAAAACAGATACAAACCCTGCTGGTAAAACCACATGCTTTGTAGGTAACGTAACGACGTTGTAGACCACAATGCTGGAAGCCCTCTCAACAACCCCTTCTGTGACTTGAGGACAGCACAGTAAACACTATGAATATATTCATATTTTTCCAAATATATACATATTTTCCTGATGGCAAACAACAAACTGGCAAGCCACAATGAGAACTCCTTTATTGGGAATGACACCAGGAGCTATGCTGCCTGTTAAATGAATAGGTATCCTTTATACCCCAGTCCTGCAGGCAGAGTGCAGGACTTCATGGAGGCCTTTAAGGTTTTCTTTCAGATCTTAAAGAAGCTACCCCAGAAGAAGGGGCGCTTCCCACTTGAACCACTTCTCTTGAGATTCTGATTTTGTTTATTATACAAAAAATAAAGGAAGCTACTCAGGTTTCCCTAGATGACTTTTTAAAGATTTGAGCTCTAAAGCAGATTTCTCAGAGGGATTTCAGGGGCATCTTTTTCATGCACCTAATATTTGCTATTTACTTCTGTGTTTGCCTGCAGAGAAGTAGAGGAATTCTGAAAGGTGAGCCACTTAACCAATAGTGACAACACATGCAGTCACAACATTTTCATTTCAATAAGCCATTAATTAAAACAATGAAATGGCACGAACTACAGCAGGAGAGCCTGGCATTAACAGGACTGAGAGGATAATTTGCCCATTAACTAAACCTTTCCCACAGCCTGGAACCAGGTGGAATTTTGTTATTTTTAATCTACTCAAACATGTTTAAACCCTGGTAATTTTAAGTAAAGGATATCTAAAAAACTGTAGAAAAACTTGCCCAAAAAATGCACATTCCAGGAAGATAAAGCCATACACTGGCAATTAATACCACCTCAGCTCCAATAGCTGCGCCTAGAAGAGCAATAGGGCAGTTTCAGCTCTATTTCCTTGCACCTTGTTTTCTGCTGGTTGGGCAGCTGAGCCGTGCTTAAGAATGTGCTTTATAGGTTGGTAAATGGCGCAGTTTATTGGCTTCCTGCAATTTTGCCTTTCACCTGCACCACCCTGCTGCAGACTGCAGCAAAACAGTGCCTGCTGTATAGCTCTTCTGTACCTATACAGAGAGAACTGCTGGAGAAAGGCAGGCAGATGAGGGACCAGCCTGGACACCCTCAGGTGCAGTTACACTGGACAATGGCTTGAAGGGTGTCAACATCACATGGCTATAAAAGCTCTTGAAAGTTGCCCTTAAACCTTTTCATAAGTTAATGGAATTAGAAAAAACCTCTGTTCATGCACAGGGCTGACATTGAGCTCTGAGCAGTAGCAAGCCCTTGGATGGCTGCTCCTTCGGCACAGTTGAGGAGGTCCAACAGGCTCTCAGACATGGAGCAGATGCAGCATGTTGGTGAGGCAGCTTCTCTGCATTGCCTCCAGGCAGAATATGACCCACCCCAGAAAGCATCCTCCAAGTTGTGCTGGGGACAGCCTGGAAAGCATCTGTGGCATGTGGCTAGACCGGCACCTGGCTGTCACCAGCAAGTGTCTCCAGCTGTAACAGGGAGAGATTTCCATCTGCTCCCTGGACACCACACCAGCACTCGCCTTGCACACAAGGCTAATTATCAGCACGGGCCGATAAGCATAATTAGAACTGGGAAGTAATAAGGTATTACGAGTGACTCCTTATCAAGCAAGTACAATTCTTAAACCTTTGATGTGGACAGTTTTGTAGAATTGGTAATTAGCTTTGGCTAAACGTGTCAGAATCAGACCAGCCAGCACTGCACCTCTACACACACAAGGCCCTGGAAACCATCAGGAGCAAACCCTCCTGAGGTAAGGCCTGGAATACGCTCATTGGAAATGCACACAAAACACAAGCAGGAAAGACAAGTGATGGACAAGACATCTCTTTATCTCCCTGTTTTGTGCCTCATCCATAGCCCGGAGACATCTCTCCGGGGAATAAGCTCATTTGCAAGCAGATGAGCGATGGGGAGGCAGACAAATGCAGGAGCCTGTTCCTGCAGAAACATCACGTCCAAAAAGTAATTAAAGCAGTGAAAAAGTTGCTGCTAATAAGAGCTGAAGCTTCCAGTGTCAAAATCCCATAAGAATCCAAGCAAGTGACAATTTTCAGAGGACCATGAACAGATTTCTTTTCCTGAAGTATATCAGCTATAGTGAATACACATTTCCCACTAGTAGCCTGAAAAGGGGATAAATTCATTTAGAGAAGGTGCTGAGGGCTCAGGCAGCAGCGAGGACACCAGGAGAGGGTTCACACAAGGCTGGAGGAACTATGGAAATGGAAGAGCTGATTTCTATTTTCCTTTCTGGATGTGCCCAGACGCTGCCTGTTTCCAGGGCTTGCACCCTCCTGCTGTGTCCCAGGTGAGATGCTAAGCAAGCTGGAGCTCTTGTTTTAGTCCCTGACAGACACAGACCCACAAAATCCCAACACCCACAAGAAACTTCCCCACTGGATCTTGCACACTCTGCAGAGTAAGCGTGATGCCATAACTTAAATGGATACACTTTTTCCAGCACTTACTGAGCTCTGTTCTTCAATAACCATCATTAAAATGTCTCCCCCTTTCACACTCTTCCATGGCAGTGCCCCCTTGCAGCAGAGCACACGTACTCCTCTCGCTCTCTGCGGTGACAAACAACCCGACCGAGTCCGCGGGGAGAGCGCGCGAGCTGCCGGATAAATCACTAACGCACGCAGAGGCTCCTACAGAATCATCTCGGTGCAGCTGCTGCGAGGTTACCGAGCCCCGAGGGCTATCGGCCACCCTGACAGGCAGCCCGTTTTTCACGCAAGAGCAGCGTAAGGCCTGGTGTAAATCCGGCGTGCAGCGGCGAGCGAGCTCAGCCTCCAGCAGCGGCTGCTGTGCAAGGAGAGGGATCGATTTTGGCGTGATGAGAAAATGAAGAGGGATGACCCATTTCATAGGATTAATCCTATCTATTAGCAATAGTGGCAGGTCACTCCATCCTCCCCTGCCACCCCAGCACGTGTGTCTGCCTGGGCAGGCCAGGCAGCCTTTGAGAGGTTTGCTCCCGTGGCCATTTCAGGTGACGTGGGACTCTCTCCAAGAAGCAAAGAGGCACAAACAGCAACTGGACTAAGCAGACTGTTGCTGTCACTTCTGCATGCAACCCACGACTCTGTCAGTCAGGAGAAATTTCTCCCCAGGGTGACCAGGACAGGGGACAGTGTTAGTGGAAGGGTCTTGGTCCCTGCAGCTTACCCATTGCAGAGCAGTTAAATACCCTCCAAATCCATCATTAAAATGATGTGACAAATACAGGAGCTTCCAGAGCTGACCCAGGGGAGAACCACCTCCAGGGTCCCTCAGCTTCGACTGCAATCCTTTTACTAGCTCAGAAGCAACACAAGCCACTGACGAGTAACTTCTAACACACTTATTAGTCAATGCATTTAGGCAAGAGCACCGAGAACAAGCCCTTGGAGGGACAACAGCACATTTATCTCCATCACCCTCGGAGCCAGGTGCGAGAGGGAGCAGCTCACACACGGCCAAGCTCCCCTGTCAAAACAGCCCGTGAAACAGGACTGAAGGGGGGTGAAGCTGCTGCACGTCCTGACTTCAGCTCTTGGCTAACGAGTCCAGAACTGCTCCCTCATCCTGCATCCTCCCAGGAGCCCCGTGACACTGCCACGAGCCGTGGAGCCGAGCTGCACCTCTCCACTTCCCTCTGGTACCACAGATACATTCCATCCATCTCCCCGCCCTAGTCCTCTCTGATTTGATCCCATTTGGTCTGATGATAACTGAAACTTGGACTTACGATGGAGTTCAGATTAGAAAGCAAGTCATTTGTGACTAGCAAGGTGGTTTTGTGTTGTGGGTTGGTTTTTTTAACTATATTACAAGTTACAGTTCATGCACCGCAGTTTAATTGCATTTGCCCTCCAGCCTTTCAATTAAAAATAAAACAGAAACCAGCACTTTCAGAATGGAAATGAGAACGAGAACAAATTCTCATAAAGAAGAAAATCTTATGTTTGGGGAGGAAGAATAATTATTGCCAAAGATATAATAAAGAGGGAAGGAGTATCATCCCGTGCCATAGCCAGGGGCCAAATGTCCGTGACTCAGACCGTTCAAAATGAGGTCACACCACCACTGGAGGCAAAAATAAAATAAATTTTAAAATATCAAAAGGTGGAGATTATTGCAGAGCTCACAGATCATGTTATTTTACCTGAAAATCTGAGATGCAACAGTGAAAACCCTGAGGGGGGAAGAGTTCACATCAATGATTTTAGGGTGCTTTCTTGGAATTCTGCTCCATGACAGCCACATAGCAGCTGTGCAGGCAGCCACAGGTACCTACTGGAGTTCATTAGTGGTCAAGAGAAAGGAATATATTTCCAGGCTACAGAAACAAACACCTTCAGAACAGATAGTGAATAAATAGCAACTGTGAATAAATAACCCACTGCTATTTCCTGAGGGATCTTCAATTTGCATTCTTGCCTCAAATTTCTACAGTAGAAAAATAAATCTACAGAGAGCTCAGTGCAAAACACAAGGTGGTACTTACTCCAGGTTGTCTCTAGTTGCTTTCTACCACCTTGCTTGAGGAGAGATTGATTTCTGATTAGCGTTTGCTTTTCCCACACGTTACTGCCCCTGCCCTGTGCACATCTCCCTGTAAATGGCTCTTTTTCTGTCGCCCATCCCCACCAGCTCCCCAGCCGACACCAAGGAGCTCTTCAATGTCCTCAGAGACAGCAGCTCAGTTTAACAGCAGCAGTGATCTCTCTCTCTCCATTAACCACAACCCTCACCCTGTTCTGGCACACCCTGCCTCAGCCACTGGCTTCTGAAGCCAAGGGGAAAGGAGAACCAGCAAACCGAGCCCATAAACGCATTGCCTTTGTTTGCTTTCCCTTCATCCTGGGTGCCCTGGGAAGCCAGCAGCTTCAGAAATCCCATCACCTCTCCATCAGGAAGCTGAAGGCAGGAGGACACTCTCCAGCCTGGTTGGGGTGCCCCAAGGGCCAGCCATGAGCTGCGCCTGCGTGTCCAGGCACTCAGGACTCAGGACTACAGCTCTTGCCTCATACTTGAGAGGATGGTTGTGACCCAAAATCTTGGAGGTTTGTATCCCTGAATATTAACCACCACATTTCCCACTTGCTACGGCTCTGGAATATTAAAAAATTCTGATCATACCTTCAGATAAATTACATCACATTTTCTGCAGAGCTATGAATAGAGAATATTTTCCTAAGAAAACCAGGAGGGAAGACACCCATTCTTGCTGTATGAATAATACATGTCATCCCCAACGTAGACCTTGCAGAGGAAATAAGTCACCGTGCACAGACTGGGAATAATCTCATACAAATGACCTTCTAATCACCCCCTCCAGTCCCTTGCTCTGTATCCAATTTTGTTCTCATTAAATATCTTCAGAGCATTAACTTGGGACTTCTCTGCACTATAAAGTGATCACCTGGAGGGATGCTCCCACCCAACCGCAGGGCTCTTCCCACACTCCAGCTGGGCTAAGCCACATGGGACACACCACCACCCCCAAGCTTCTCTGGGAGAAGGTTTTGACAGCAAAGGGAAGGCTCAAAGGTCCCCAGTCTCCCAGAATAAGCACCGCAGGGAGCACTAACGGGAGGGAGCCCACTGCAGGCAGAGCTGCCACTCCTTAAACAGCAACTTCCTTGTGTCATCCTGGATTTGTCCTCGAGGTTTCCCACAGCTAGGGCCACACCAACAGCTCTGCAGCTCATCACCACAGCCCAGGGCCCAACATTATCCCAGCTCCTTCCCAGCCTTCAGGGATCTGCTCCACTTTTGGTTTACACTGCTGTCAAGTTCATGCTGAACGTGTTCCTTTGCCTGTTCTTCCTGCAATAACAAAGCTGTTAAGGGGCCAGGTGGGAGGAACCCAGGAAATGCAGATGGCCAATTTCAGATCTGCTCCATCCATCCATCCAGAAAAAACACTGACCAGGCAATTGAGCCCCCCTCATGCTGAGGAGGTGAGAGCAGGAGGTACCACCACACCAGGACAGCCACATCCTCCCATCAGGGTCCTCCTCACCACAAGAAAGCATGGTGAAGATGAGGAGGAGGACACGGGAAGCATCTGGAGAACAGACAGCTGCTCTCCAAACTGGGTTCTCATCTAGCAAAGTGCAGTTAATTAACACAGGAGGTTTAATTAGCTAATATTTCTAAGGAGCTTTGAGAGCCTGAGGTGAAAGACAGCAGATAACGGCGAAGCGCTATTATTACATTTCACCAGCAGTGGTTCAGTGCCACCAGCCTTCTGCGCAGCCTCCCCCCTGCTCACTGCTTCCCCTTTCTAGCAGATCTGGCTGACACAACCCCCTCCCTCTTATCCTCAAACCCAGCCTCTGTCCTTCGCTCCTTCTCCAGATGTAGCTGTCTGCATTCAGCAGCCTTTTCCCTGCCAGGGACGGGGCCCAGCACTGGCAGAGCCCTGGAGCTCTTGGACTGGAGCAGATTGGGGGGTGCTCAGCAGTGCAGGACCTCCCTGGAACATGGGGCACAGCAGACACTGCACAACAGGCACCCCTGAAAAGTGTCACTGGAATCTGCACTCCAGTAACAGACATCTCAGGGTTGTTTGGGGTTTTTGCTGCCATTAATATGTGCTTAAGCCACAGGGATCTTCTTAAGACAAACGAACTCAGTTCCTGGTTGTGAAGTGAGGCATTTGTTAAACATGCTCCTTCTCTGCCCTCCCATCTCCCCACCCAGCGGGGGCTGCGATGCTGCCAGCACCCATATGGGCTTCGTTTCAGACCACTTGTCTGTAAAGGAGGCACCAGGCTTGATAAGAGCAAAACAAAAAAGCAGCAGCTTTCTGCACAGCAGGATAAACCCATTTGGACATTAAAGGGGGACAGGGAGCATTAGTTTTAATGGATTGCAGGGGCACAGACCAAACCAAGCTGCAGAAACTCATTTTGCTGCGTAGACAAGTTTTAGACAGTAGATTTGCCAACTTTGATGCCTAGAAACCAGTGAACATTAACGTCGCTTTCTCACAGCTCAGCTCAAATGAAAAAAGCAACCAGCAACTTTCAATTCCTGCATCTAATCCAATACATATTCCGAGTCTGTATCGCACTGGAGGCACCATCCATATGCAGGAAATACTATTAGAAATCGACTTGTGTGGAAAAAAAAAAGCAAACATTGAAAAAACTGTGCCAAAAGCAAGAACCCCTGCTACTGTGGAGCAGCAAGCGGTGTGTGTTGGCAAGCAGATCGGTTTCAGAAGGAAAACAAACGAGATAATTTAGCAAACATTAAAGACATCTCAAAGCACTTCTAATTGCTGAGGAGGGGTCAGGAGGAGACACAGAAAACCGGCTTCAAGGAGGAGACCTGAAACCTGCAGGTCTGACATTTAAGATACTTATTTTTTCTTGCAAAATGCAGATGCAGACACAGAGGGATGCAGCGTGGGAGCTTTTCAGCTCGCCATGTCACCTGCCTGTCACCCCAGGGAGCAGAGTCACACATTCAAACATCCTTAGCTCTGCACCCATCTGATCACACCAATTGCCTCCTACTAAATGGGAGCTTTAGTCTGGAGAAAGGAAGACAGGAGACGAGCTAAATCCTCAAAGGAATAAAGAAAAAAAATACATCTCTACCCTCGCTGTGAACCTCCAGCCTCTCCAAGATGCAATTTGCAGCAGAACCAGTAAGGGTGAGACAGGGAGAAAACAGCATTTTAAGGGGAAGAACAAAGCAGCCCCATAAAAGACAGCCTGGAGACGTCACTTAGTATCTGTCGCTGCAAATTTAAGGGCATTTCGGGCAACACACACTAAGGGACACGGATCTGATGACCCCGCAGCTCTGCCTCTCTGATGGTGCCCGGCCAGCAGGTAGCAGGGGCTGCCCCACAGCCTCGCTGCAGGGCTGGTGCAGGACCCGCACAGAACCGGCTCTGCCACCGCAGGGGGCTGGATGAACCTCCCCGACATCCTCCCAGGGCAGGACAACGAGGCTCAGCCCCTCTGGTGCGATTTTCCTCCCACTCCCAGGTGTTTCTGTGCCTGTGCTTGCTGAGATGGGATCTCTGCTTACCCTGCTGCCTGCCCCAGGAAACACCCTTTCCACTCCACAGACTTTGCGATTCCAGCTCAGCCATCTGCACCATCCCCCCTCACACCAACTGCGGACATAAAACTACTTCTCACATCACCTACACACAAAGCTGGCCAGATACAGATAAAGAGTTCACTTTTTTCTTTCCAGCCTTCAGTCCAAGCTCAGTCCACCCTCACACGCTCCCTGCTGAGAGGCAGCCACAAGCACTGGGGAGGCTGCAGTCTAGCAACAGACAATAACTGCTGCGAGTAAAGAGCAGGAGCCCAGCAGCCCAGCTCACTCCACGGGTTATGAGCCACCCACAGAACAGACCAACCTGCAGGAGCTGGGAGAGGTGAGAAGCAGTCAGATATTCTGCCTCTTCTTGCAGTAGGATTTCCCCAGCCGTTCTCTAATTCTTCCTTAATTAACTCATGCTGCTATCAAATGTACTCTCGTGGCTGAGCTGCAATGTCTGTCTGAGGTTCTGCAGCTCGTTTACCGGTGGTGAAGACAGACAAATTAATAAATGCTCCATACAGGAGTTTCCAAAGGGCTTATTCCGTGTCTTTCCAGCACAAGCCCAGCAGAATTGCCTGTGCCAACTGGTGCCTACAAGTGCCTGGCAGACAATCTGCTCTGCACACTCAGGGGAGATAAACAAGTTAATGAGCATTTCTTCTCCCAGCTATGACCATTGCAGCAATCCCTTGCGAACCCTGTGTTTCCATCTCCTGTAACAAAAGCAGGAGCTGACTTGATAAAACTGCCACTTACAACATTTCTGGCAGAGATGTTTTTGGCTGATTGGGATTGTAAACACCACTGCAACTATTATCGTGATGTTAAACACACAAAATAATTTTCACAGTTTTAAAGCAAAACCTTCTGAGGTGGCTCACAGCTTGGAAAGCATCTGCCCGGGGTGTTTACTCTTGGCTTTGCGCTGCACAACTCTTGGGCACTTGACTGGTCACACAAACGGGTGCACTCTCAAGGCACAGCCAGCACACGAACCAAGAGGTAGCATCCCGAGGAACGCAGAGGACCCTCTGTTCTGCCTTTACCTCTATCCCAGGCACTAACCCACACACCAAAGGCAGCCCAGGCACCCGGGCAACATCCTTGGCACCTCCAGACAGCAACCAAAGCAGAGACTGTGGGCTTCAAGCATTTTTGTTTGTTTTCTTCTCTACATCACCCAGCATCCCACCTGCACCACGGAGCCAAGGCCACCCCTCTCGCCATGTCCTGTCTGCAGCCAGACCCAGCTTTCCTGCTTCCACTGTTCACACGTGATTTTATTTCAGCACCAGTGTGGTGAAGCTACCAGAAAAGGACACTCTGAGGCTGGTTCACGTGGCCAACGCTTGGCCCAGCCCTGGGCTTACGGCCCTTGCAGCTGCTCAGCCTGATGCCCTGCACAGCACCCAGGGCTGACATGGCAGAGCTCCTCACACCCTGCCCAGCGCCTTCCCATCCAGCAATTCTCTTGCTTTGAGGGGTACACAATACTCTATCCTTCTGCTAACCATCTGAACAAGCACCAGTGATTGCAACTTCTCTGCAGCAAGTCCCTGAATAAACTTGAAAAGGGAACATTGCTGAGAAATCCTGAACTGTGAGCAAGCCAGCTCAGGCACAAGTTATTTGGGGACATTAGCAATAAAAACAGCAGCAACAAAGAAAATAAAAAAGCTTCAATTACTCACCAGGCCTCATCTGCTCTGATGCAGTCACAGCCTTCGTGTCCTTGTCTGCCCAGGACCTCCAAGCTTCTGTTGCCCTATTCTCCCCAGGAGGTGTCTGGTGCCTCGTACTGCTCGATGATGATCCGATCCCATCTCCAGCTCTACCAGCGTATCCCTGTCAGGTACACGCTGAGCCACGGTACCAGCGCCCCCAGATGCTGAGGTGCAAGTCAGGCAGCGCTTCAAGCCCTCAAAGCATTTGGCTGCAGCACCTGGAATTTAATCCACAGCCCCGGGAGTCACCACTGGAAGAGCTATTTACAGCTCGGCTTGTGGCGGGCGCAGAAGGATTGCGGGTCTCGCAATGAAGTTATGGGCTGCTGGCTTATTAATAAATCCTGCAACAGCAACACCAGCTCAGTGCCAAGGCCAGGGCTGGCAGCTCGACAGCCTGTGCTGACAGAGCTGCCACTTCCGTCCTGCCGTGACCTGGACCTGGGCCACTGCCCCACGGGGTCCTGCAGCACCATCTGCCTGCACTGACAGCGGTGGTGGTGAGGAGGCTTTTAAGAAAACAGCCAATCTTGGTGCTCTCCTGCTCAGCACCAGCAGATCAAACACTGCCTGGGCTCTCCAGGCTTGGCAAGCTCCAGAGGCAGAGACTGCTGGTCATCCAGCACTCATCCCCAGCACTACAGCCTGGAGCTGCAGGTGGGAAAGAGCCTCCAAGGCTACAGCTTTAGAACTTGCCATACTCAGCTTCTCTAAGCACAGCCTTTCACCACTCCTACACCATGGGCTCCATGTCTCCTCTCCACAGGCTCTTGGATCACCATCTCTAGCCACATACGACTCACTCCCTCCTCCTAGGGAGGCACTGGTTGCTCCCTGAAGTCCCAGAGCTAGATGCATCCTCCCAGCAGGGGAGCCCAGTTCAAAACTCCTGATGCTCTGGGGCAGCTGGGGCCAGTCCTGTGCCCCAAGCCCATCACCACCATCCCTGCACATCCCCAAGCAGCTCTGCATTACCTACCCCAGTACTGCCAGGCTCCTGTCCCACAGAGAGACCCACCAGCAGCCAGAGCCCCCCCTTGCCCAGCAGCTTTATGGGCATGCTCAGTGCTGGGGCTGAGCCTGGCTGAGCAGGGCCAGCTGAGCTCACAGGTGTGGGCGATCCCCCCGGGAGCCAGTAAACCAGCAGAACCAGTCACCCCCCTGCAGAACCAGAGCTGAGGAGCTCTACAGACCAGGCAGCACCCAGCTCCCCACCTGCTCATCGCTTGGCAAGTAGGAGACAGCAACGCGCTGGTGACCTGTGCAGAGCAGCCCCAGAGCATCCCTCTGCGAGTTGTGTATATTCTCTAACTGCCTTCAATTAAACAGAATACTCGTGCTCTACATTAAAATCACACAGCAGCTGACTATTTAAAACACATACATTGGAGCTCGCCAACAGAGGAATGGCTCTGGAGCTGCTCTGTGGCTCAACTTCCACGAGGAAACACTCCTAAGTTTCTGTGAGGCTTTTCCAAATGACCCTCCCGGGACCGGCAGCCTGGTGCTGCTGTGCAAAGAGAAGGGGGTCAGAACCATCAGGTCTGAACAGAAACTGTTCCAGCATTGCTCCCCGTGTGCATGCCGAGGCCGCGGGCAGCCCCGGGGGAGGCAGGGTTGCTGTCCCTGTGTTTGCCACGGTGCCCTCAGCGCTGGGAGGGTGATCGGTTGTTTCCTGAGCTCTGGTTGTTATTCCCAGCACTGCTTTCCCCTCTCTCCTCCCAGCAGAAAGCTGCCATGGGCTCTGCCCCTGCCAGACAGTGACTCATGGAGCTGCCTGTGCCTTGGCGGGTCTCGCTGGTGCCACGGCACTGCCGGGCCCTACGCCGGGTCTTGCGGCTGGGGGAGCTGCAGCTCCTGCTCCCCTCGGAGGAGCCAGGGCTGTGGCTGCAGTTGAGGCTGAAAGCAGCTCCCTGACACCACAGACCTCAGCTGCTGCCCCTGCCAGTGGTCCCAACAAGCTCCTCTCCTCTCTGAAGGTCAGAAGGTACCCCTAAAATACAGCTTGGTGGGGGAGCAACAGCTCAAAACCAACCCAACCCCAACCCAACAACAACAAATAAAAACCAACTATATAACAGGTTTCAGATTATTTATTTTTAACATTCCTTTTGAAATACACGTCTATGATTGTGCTCACTTCAGAAATGCTCCCTGCACAAAGATCCTGCTCTCAGCACAGACATTACCAGGTTGGGCATTCTCACACACAGAGCGCATGCGGCCGAGCGGCGGCAGAGAGGACGGCACAAACCCCAGAACACCACCCACACCACGTGCGGCTCACATCTGTCAAGTGACAGCTCCAATTTTATGTCCAATGCAAACCAATAAATTTATTTCAAACCCTGAGAAATTAGGTGATGGTTTGTAAGCTCCCAAATTTGAAGTAGTACATGAGGTTTAGGATACTTAGTTTACAAGTCCTTCCTACCTTGTCCCTCCACCTGTCTAATTTGTTGTCATCATGCCGTTCAACTGCAGCTAGAATTTCTTCCAGTCTGCATCTAGCTTGAAGCCTGTTGTTCCTATTTCAGACCCCAAGATGAATCTGTGTGCCCAAAAGCTTGTCCATTTTCTAACTGTATCGGATACTCTAACAAAAAAGCAGTACATTAACTTAATTAGCCCGTGTCCTTAGATCATCACTACAACACCGACGCCAAAGCACGCGGAACGATGGTGAAGGTGAACGCCAGCAGGGACTCCAACGGCCCTCGCGATCGCTGTGATTGTAGCCAAGAAAGACATCAGTGAGTAGAAACCTGTGTCCCAAACACAGCTGCCAGCCAGCACCGCCCCGCCTCGCTGTGTGCAGGGACAGACAGACAGACAGGCTGACATCTGGCCATGGGAAGGTTTGTGCCTGTGCTCTGCAGCCGTCCCACGGTCATTTCTAGACAGTTACCAGCTGAGCTGGTGTGAGATTGGACAGAGCTGACCTGGAGCTGTGAGAGGCAGCTGGGTCTCTGGAAGCATCCCTGCCCCAGACTAATCATAGATCAATCCTAGAATGGTAGAGGGTGGAGAGGACCTCTGGACATCATCGAGTCCAACCCCCCTGCCAGAGCAGGATCGTAGATGGCTCATAGCCATAGATGTAAAGTTCAGGACAACATTCAAAACCAAGATGAGTTTTATGCTAGTAAAGCAGGGCTTGTCTGCTTTTCTCTTGCGAATGATGGAATAGCTCGGCTTAATGAGCTTTCCAGGTCACATCAGTGTGTGCTGGGCTATATCAGAGACTTGGCTAATTTGTTCTGCCCTGCTCATCAACTGTCCTTCACTGCCTACTGACTAAAAGAGCACGTCCCTCACCTTTTAGCTCTATTCTGTAAGGTTCTAGCGCAGTGGTGATTTTGGTTTCCTCTACAAGTTGCTTTGCTTTATCCCTTGCCAGCTGCGAAAGCATCCCTGTCCTTCCTCCCTTTTACTTTGCCTTTTCCTATTTGACTCAGCAGAGCAACGTACCACAAACCTCCGTCCGATTCCACCAGTGCTGAAGTCAAGCGTGATGGCCATTCAGGCCCCTCTCGGTCTGTGTTCCAGACGACGGATCCTGAAGTCAGCTGCAGCCTCACACAGTGAACCTGCACCTCTACCAGGGGACTCCCTCCGTGACCAGGCTGGGCAGGAGCTGCTGGGCTCAGGGTACAGGAGCCGTCGTGCTGTGCCAACCTCCAGCCAGGGTCCAGAGAGAGTTTTGCAGAACATTGTCCATTCCCTCTGCACAAGTCAAGGCAAAAACGAACCAGAGAATTTGGGATGGGGGGTGGATTGTATTTTTGTGGTTTCTTTTTAAATTAGCATTGCCTTTTTACTGAGACTCATTTATTCGTTTTAATGCATCACCGCACTAATGAACTAAAAATCTGCATTAGGAAGTGACTCACTGGGGGGAAGCAATCGAGACAGCACTCCTGGTGATTTAAAGATGCATGATCTAAGCTGGACTCAGGCCAGACCCCTCTAAAAGTGCCTGCTGCTTAAACCTGCAGAAACAGTGGAAGGCATAGACTGGAGCGGTCTGTGCCTCACTCTGCTTCCAAGGGCAGGCTCAGGGAAGAATCCACAGCGGTACCTATTAAAACAAGAGCCCTGCTCCTGGCAGCCGACACCAAAATGCCCAGTGGCACAAGCATCCCAGTCTTCATGCTCTGCAAGGCCAAAGAAGCATCCTCACAGAGTCCATCTGAGGGCCCCGCTCATCCCTGGCACTGCACCACCGTATTCCTGGCACTAGCAAAGTTGCCTTTTCATTATTTAATACCATGCACCTGCTCAATTCCATATTCCCTAACAAAGATAATAATTTCCTCATTAAGAGAAGCTATTGAATCAATAGCACGGAGCTGTGAGTGAATTGAGGCCATTTGTCTGTTAAGACCAGCACTAGTCTCATTAAAAAGTACATGTGAGTGGGACTTTACAGAAAATGCTATTGTGAACAGGCTTTTCACTATTTCTTTTTTTTTTTTTCTGGCCTGTTCTGATCTATTTCTGAACACCAGCTCTCTCCAGGCCTTTGAAAAATCCCCCTCCACCCAGACAGGTGAGGTGGGTCATGGCTCTGATGCCTGTCTCTGTTGCCACATCCTATAAAAAAAGAAATCAAGGTTAGCCTGGGTATTTGTTGCCTTGGGCTGACAAGGTGCAAAACAGCTTTTTTTGTATTTTCACCGTGACATTATTGCTATTGTTACAGGATATAGTGATGCAGTAAGAGGCAAGCTGCCAAACTGCCACATTCTTTGATTCAAGCAATTTCTTAACAGATGAACTTGCAGGAGACTTTATGCTTCGGAGGCTCTAGCCCTCATTTCCAGGAGTAAGAAAAAATGCAAAATATGGGCCTAGCTAAATGCCTGAAGGATTGCTTAAAATATTGTTAGATTGTCTGATGAAATAAAGGCTTTCCGCAGGAATTCAGCGTGTACTCGCAAAGAGCCGGTGTTGCCAAACGCTGAATTGGAACTCATTCGGTTATTTACATTCACTATGATATCAGCTATGATTACACAAATGGATTGGAGCTCTGGAGAGAAACATCCATCCCACACCTTTGCTTGGTCTCATTCCTCCAGCCACTTGCTTTATAGCAAATGCTCCCAGGCTTTCTCCTACCTCGTACTGCTCCTTTTGTCCCACACAGCCTGCAGCGGGTGGCTGCGGAAGCTGCAGCCTGATTTCAGATCAGCAGCCACGCTTCTTTTCTTCTGGAGCTGGTGTGATTGAAACCCCCCTGATTCTGCGCTGCCTCCCTGCTCACGGATGGCTGGGAGGTTCCTCTTCCAAAACATCGTCACTCGATAGTTGCGCAGCGTTGCAGCAGCGGTGCCTGTTCTCATCTCCCATCGCACGCCCGCCGCTGTCGTGCTCAGCAGACGGGGAGGACTAACAGTGGCTTTCCCCATCTTCTGCTCTGCTCTCCCCAGAGCAATAGGAGGTAGGAGCAGGGGCAACTTGGTCCTGCTGCAGGAGCTTGGTGCTCCCCCCTTGCTCCTCACCAGGAGCAGCAAGGGCAGCTTTGTTGGCAGAGAATGGAGAGAAGGAATGTACTTATCCCCCTGCTCCCCCTTCCAAATGCACTTTACTCTCTGTGTCCTTTGGTCCCAGAGCAGGCGAACACACTTAAAATGCAGTGTTGTCAAACCCGAACTTGACCCGAAGCTGCTCCTATCTCACGCTCCCCAGCACCCACCCTCGCTGGCAACAGGGCTTGTGTCACCTCCAGACCCTTCTCTGGCAAGGAGCTATCACAGCAATTAGTGGAGCCAGGCTGGTGGGGATGGGCTTTTTCCTCAGATATTTTTTTTCCCCCCCAATTCTTTAGTTTCTCTTTTCAGCTCTCTCCTTTCAGTCTTGGCTTTTTGCCTCCGGGCCATTTTCCTGCTGAGACACAGGGGAGGGAAGGTGGAGGGCAAAACCACCACAGAAAGTCACCTCCCAAAGTGGAAAACAAGGAGAGCTCTGGGAAGTGGCTGTGCTGAAGGCTTCTGCACATCAAACAGCAGGGAAGAGTCAAGGAAAGGATCGGGCAAAGCTGGAAGAAAACAAGATAAACAATCTCCTCGTGCTGTGGTCTGCAGAAAAGTGATGGGATGAAGCACAGAAGCAGGGGATGCAAATTGGAAGCCCATGGAGCTCAGCTCCTAAGTCACCTAGTCACGAGTCACAACATTGCCACTTTCCTCAGCCCGAGGAGCTGGGACAAGAGCATCGCTTCTGCGGTCTTAGAAAGTGCAGAAAACATTGTCAGCATGAGGAATCTGCACTCAGGGCTTGTTCCGAGCCACTCCACGAGCCCTCGCTCATCACACTCCTCCCTGCACAGCTCTGCTGAGCGGTGCCAGGCTCCAGCCGCCGCCGGTGCCCCCAGCACAGCCGCTGCCACGTGGTCCATGAGAGATGGCTCCATGGCCACGTCCCAGGCACTGGCCACCGGGCTGCTGAAACCTGGAGTGAGCGGTGCCATTGCACACGACTGGCAGTTTAATTATCCTGCTGGGGTCAACAGCAATAAACAGGCTCCTAGACTGGCTCAACCCTTTGCCAATTTACGAGTCAAAGACACCCAGCAAAAATGTGATACTTGGGCTAGTTTGGAGCTGCCACAACAGGTACCAAAACTGTTCTACTCTCCTGTTAAATGATCCTTGTTCTAAGGGGAAAATAAATAAATAAAAAATATTAACAAATGCACCCATGTGAGCTATTAAGAGAAAAATAAAGGGAGAGATAAAGAACGACAGAGGCAGAGAATGTTAGATCCCAAACATGTGTTTTCTGCAATGTCAATTTTATACAATAGATGCAGTTTCTTTCTTTCCTCAGACTGGAAAGATGGGCTCGACAACCATCTCATCAACAGCAGCATATAATAACAGCTCCTTGCTATTAATATGCAAATTGAAATGCACACACTGATTAAAAACATATTAGACAAAAGCTTTTGTCAAAGACCTACGAGTACGCTACAAGGCTCGATTAGAGAGCAGTGGCCCATGGAGGGGATGCTGCTTTCACTGCTCCCTTTCAAGCACTGGCAAGGCAGACCCAGGCCAGGGAGCTGTCACCGTCCTGGCTGCGCCAGCAGAAGCAAAGCCTCCAGGACAGGATCTGCAAATGGAGTCCTGCTGTCCGGGCTTCTTACAGAGACTGATAAAAATTCAGCCGCACCAAAGGGAGGTGAAGGTGGACAAGACCACCACGGAGAGAGGACCAGGGTAACTGTTCAGCACCAGCTGCTCGTGTGCCTTTAGCAAAACCCCAACCTGCAACCTCCCTGCTGATGGATGTGAAATGAGGTCCTGGCAAGAGCACAAGCCAACTGCACTCAGAGATGAATTTTAGTAGTGCTGGCAGGATTATGAGATGCACAAAGGTGCTGGGAAAATGAGAGTATGATATAGAGAAGGAATTTTATGGAGTTTGCTTTAGATCTCCTGTGACTTGGGGTACAGGCAATATGTAAGAAAGTGGTAAAAAATTACAGTGCATCGCCGCGGCTTGAAGAGTTCTGCAGCTGTCTCCTGACCCAGCTCCTTAAAGCCAGAACACACTTAGTGAAGATAAATATCACCAGGTTAGCAGGACCAGCTCCATCATTCCTATTCTGACACTGGAAATAGAAATTAGGCCAGAAAATTTATCCTAAGGTCTTGCAATTGAGCTCAGTGCAGGAATTTAAGTGGGGAAGGCTTTGCCATGTTAATGGATATTTGCTTTCTCTGCCTCGAGATCCTGAAGGTTTAACCACCAAATTGGGTCCTCCCTATCCTGCAGATCTGCAGCGGATCTGGAGATTCCCACCAGAGGACTTTCTTCTGGTCACACGCTTGAGGAGTTCCAATGAATCCAGACAAGTGCAGAAAGCTGCCAGCACAGCCAGGAGGAGGAATGCAGACTTTCACCTACATAATTTGAAGATTATGGAAGGTGGTTTTAAAGGTCAGGACTTGTTAATTAAGTTGATGGAATAGGAACTTAACAAAGAAAGTACTACTTAAGTACTAGCAGCATTCTTCTCCCGTGATTAATTTCTTTGTATTAAGTAGCGTGTCTCAGGGTAGAGTCACTTTACACACTGTTGCCATAGAGCTCTATTGCCTTAGCGCAAGGAGCCAGTTAAGAACCATGTATTATTTGTGCTGTATTATGTCTGAGCATAAAACAATACAGAAAGTTAGTGTTCTGTCTCCCGAAACACGGCCTAATGTGTTTGCACCAGAGCCTGAAGAACTGTTTTAGTATGTGCTACAGAACTCTAATGAAACATGTCTGAAAGATTACAGTTTTGGTGTTGATAATGACATTTCCAGCTGTCTCCCAGTGCCAGCAGTATTCCAGTTAGCACTCAGAAGTGTGTGTGTGGCAAGATGCAGCCAGACTGTCAGTTAATTACTGAGATTTACTTTCTTTACAGAGTATCTCACGCAGAATTTGAAGCTGGGAAAAGGTTGGGCCAGGACAGACAAATTCTGTAAGATGTACACATTCTGCATGAGAAACACAGAGTAAATTTGGGGGAGGGAGTTGAATGAAGGAAGCATAGGCACCCTTCAATTTAAAGTAGCCTTGGGGGACACCCTGGCTGCACTGCATCCATTTTCCAGGGTCTCTAATTTTTCTGCACGCAGCGTTTAAGCCCGGGGTGTGTGTACGAGTCTCAACATCAGAGGAGCGCGCGCAGTCTGGAGGCATTTCGGCAGGGATCACTGACTTAGCACTAGGAGATTTGTCTTTTTATGTCTTGCTTTGAAGGCCTAATGAACTTAGGAAAAGCAAGAGATTAGAAGGATTTAGGGACCAAAGCCTGATTGACTGGACCGGGACAATACTGGCAACAAATGCAAATGTTGTGCTGCTCTAGTTACTCCAGTTTGAAACAGGACAGGGCAGGGGGATGTGACTGGGCATTTCATTCTCACCACACATGCCTCTTGCTCAGCAGGGTCGGGGTGGTGTGGGACGTGGCAATCTCATCTGCAGCCCTGGCCCTCCTGCTTTCACATACGTACCTCTCCACACTGTCCCTGCAGTGCTGCGGGCCAAACTGTCTACGGAAAGGTGTCAGAGTGGCATAACAATCCAGACTCTCCTCCAGAAGAGACAGGTCCCCCACCTTTGGCCATTCTCTTAGACCGTGCAAGTCACCAACTCCAGGCCAAGCCAAACAGCCAGAGGAGAGGACAAACAGACTTGGACAGGTATGAGAGGCTGAGTTCCACCCATCTCACTACAGCAGCATCAGAACTGTCCACACACCTGCCTAGGGAAAGAAAGCGTGTTTGTGCTGTAATTAATTTGTTGCAATTAGCTTGTAGTGATTACATGAGCACACAAGTTAGATTTTTTTTTTTTCTGCCCTTACAAAACCACCTCTGCAGCACCCTGGGTGCAGCCTGAGGAAAGAGCAGAGGCTGCAGGAAGCAGGAATTTTGGGGGCAAGGAGGCTCAGAGAAGTCAGGCTGCACACACATGAATGATGTGCCCTATTTCTGTAAATCGTTCTCTCTGTAAAGAGGCAGTTTAGTTTCAGAGACACTGGCATCTTATGTTATTACCCAAAACACAATAAATGAAACAGCCCCACAGCTATGAAAGCTAAGGAGATGCTTACTCATCTGTGAACAACCCATTCTCCTCCACACATGAAAGGCATTGATGCAAGAGCACAAATTAATCATATAGAGGTTCTTCAGTATCGTTCACTGTCCCCAGAGAGTAAACAATTAGATTCTGCAGCGCCTCTGACCCTTCCCTTCTCAGGACTGAAGGCAAAACACAACAGGAAAGATTTTCAAAGCAGATAAAAACAGTTTGGCAAACTTTAAAATGCAGCGTGAGATTTGCGTCTGTCTCCTGCCTGTCACAGCTCGAGCAGGGGCTCTGCCTCACATTGTCTGTAGCCTCTGTCACTCACGGGGCTATTCACACACATTCCCCCAGCTACTGAAGATGACCAACAGGATCACTCTGCTCTGTCAAGTCAATTAGCCCGGCTATTATGCAGATGTAGCACGTCCCTCTGATTAGATGCCAAATGAAGATAAAGCACCGAACATTGTCTCTGAAGTGTATTTGCCAACAGATTTCATACGTTACGGCACAAAAAAAACCCCAAACCCAAATCACAGGAGTCTCATTTCTTCTTAAACTAGAAGGGGTCTATTTAGCCTTCACTGCTGGCAGGCAACATAACATGGGCTTCTGTGAAGCAACATTTATTATTAATCTTCCTCCTTATTTATGAGAATTATTTCTTTTCTCTCCTGAAGATTTGGAGGAGTCTTTTACAAAGAACTCTGTTCAGTTTGGGCTTTTAGTTGCCTTTGCAAGTTAAAAGAATCATTTCCACTGGCAAAAATAGGCCTGTTTTCATTAGAAGGGTGACCCCAGCAGCAAGGCAGGGAGGGATTTCAGAGTCCCAGATGAGACAGTAATTAAGAAGCCACTTACACAGTATTATCCTTGCGAAGGAAAGACAAAGCAGCTTTCCGCGGCACTGCTCCCTGCAGCAGAACACCCTGCAGCTGCCTGAGCCTGCGCTCCGCTCCAGCCAGCCACGGAAGATGAACTTCTTCCCACAGTAGGGAAAGATATGAAAAACAGAACCCTGTCAGCAGCAGATTAAGACTATTTTTCTTCCTCCGGCATCACAAGGTCCCCTCCACAAAAAGCTGCTCCCGCTACATCCCACGGGCTCATTTACAAGTAGAAGAGCTTGTACTGACAGAGTCCTCCAGGTACCAGCGCTGGAGCGGGACAATTACTTCTTAGGATGTGCTGCCTTGTGACTTAATGACTTTACATCTTGCCTTTCCCCAAAGCGTGGCTCAGCACAGGCTTGCGGTGAAGCTGCCTTGATTTCCCAGGCACATCTGCCACCCAAGGCTCCTCTGATGTACGAACCCTTTGGGTGTTGCTCCCCTCAGAGACAGATCAAGGTTACCAAGTGGTGCTGACAGCATCCTCTCCTACATCCTCTCCATCTCTTATGGGCTACGGTATTACACATATACGGTAACAGCAATAAATCTGTGAACAGATAAAATGGCACTGTCCAAGTGACACGCCCAAACATCTTTCATCTGAGACACACAGCGCTACTCAACACCACAGTGCAGAGCAATACACTTTGCTTTGGTTTCTTAAGGTGCAGGCAATGGGATGGGGGACGCGTTAACCATCCGTGCACAGCTCGTTCACTTGGAGGAGAATTCACAAACCCACAGGCCACGGCTGTGGGCTAAATGAAAAGTTGTCCCGATGCAGAGCCAGGAGCAACAAGTTACTGCTCCTTCTTGAGACGTGGAGAAGTGAATTTGCACCTTGCTGGGGTTCCTCTTAAATGACCTGATGGACAAGCACACATCACTGCTCCCTTCCGAAGACACCGGCGAGCCTCCAGCCGAGTGTGCACAGAAAGGAAGCGCCTGTTATTTCAGAGAGGCAGAAGCAGGGAAATGGCCAGAGTCATAAGAGTCGTGCTACTACACATACAGAAAACAACCAGATTGCTCTTTAAAAAGTTGGTGCTTCCTCTCCAGCAGCATTCACGAGAGAGATTCTGTGCATGCCAAGTGCACTCACCGAGTTTGCGCAACTGGGCACAGCGCGGTTTGGTTTGCATTGCTTGCAGTACCTACGTGACACTGGATTGCAGCTGTTGGAGCTCTTTGCGTTGCAGTGGGTTAGGTAAGAAACCTGGTTCCTTTTGTGCTGACTGCAGTAGAGGGATTAAAATCCTCATGAACTCCCTCTTTCCACTGAATAGTTACTTCTGCTTCCACTCCCCCCCACAAAGCCAGTGAGAAATAAACACCTTCCCTACAGATGAGCACCAAACTGCTGCAGAGTGGAACCCAGCTGGGGTCTGCACAACCAACCTTCCTCTTGGATGGTTAAGGCTGGTTTGGGGCAATTTTTTTCTCCCTTCAAGTCCTTTTTCTCCTCCCTGTGAATGGGCACCCCCAAGCCACCATCCCAGCCACAGGGCCCTGGGGGGCTGCCAGAGACCCACAGCACCTGGAGGGTCTCTAACATATCCAGCTCCTAATGCTCCCTGCAGACCTGACCCTGCTCAACACTTCACCTCTCCTCAAATACAGCAGCAACACAACGGGTGTTCTGAGTCAGGGAAAGCTTTCAGTCCAAACCCTCTGCCCACACAGCAGGGAAATGCCAGAGCTCAACGGCAGCCCCACAGTCCCACGGTGCTGGGCTTGGCAGTGAGCAGCTGGGGAGGCTGCACAGTGCCGGCTGGTGCCTCGCTGGAGGTTGGTCTGCTGACAGTACAGCTCCTGGACTCCTTCTCCACCATCCCCACTGCAGGTCCCTGTCACCCCTCATTGTCCCCACCGCCGGTCCCTGTCACCTCTCCACCTTCCCCACTGCTGGTCCCTGTCACCTCTCCACCACCAGTCCCTGTCACCTCTCCACCTTCCCCACCGCCTCTCCACCACCAGCCCCTGGTGCCTCTCCACCTTCTCCCCCACCAGCCCCTGGCACCTCTCCACCACCAGTCCCTGTCGCCTCTCCACCACCAGTCCCTGTCACCTCTCCACCTTCTCCACCACCAGTCCCTGTCGCCTCTCCACCACCAGCCCCTGGCGCTTCTCCACCACCAGCCCCTGTCGCCTCTCCACCACCCCCACCACCAGTCCGCGCTGCCTCTCACCATCTCCCTGCGGTGCGCAGGGAACGCGCTTACAGCCGGTGGTACTGGCTCAGGGTGGCCCCACCAGCTCAGTCGCTGCCAACGCGGTGCCACCGTCCTTCCCGCAGCTCTCCGGGCGCGCTGCCCGCTCCAGGGGCAACGTCCAGCTTTGGGTTTGCACCAGCAAAGTCGATAAAGCGAACGGCTTCCATCTAGCCTGTAGGAATCCTACTGGTGGGAAAAACATTTTACACTTTCATTTTAGTTTTCTTTACTCACTGAACCATTTTCTTTCTCTGAAGACAAAGAGGAAAGGAGAAAAATCCATCTATTATACAATCCCTCAATCCCTGTAATTCTTTTTTTTTTTTTTTTGCTGCTCTTTATGTGTTGACACAAACCATGCTGGAGAAGGTGAAGAAAGTATGTTTATTTCTGATTGAAGACTGATTACATTGCTATCATGGATAATGTAATAGAATAATTTTATACTCTTGAGAGAAATCTAAGAATAAATATGAAAAAGTAAAATATTTTGTTTCCACTGTCTCTGAAGATGAGTGATGATTAAGTGCTGTATTTACAGGATAGTTATCATATTTTAGAATCTGTGCTGAATAAATATTATCTTGAAAGGGTAAAAAAATCCATCGAAATATTTTAACTCACCACAAAATTAAAAAAAAACCAAACCCAACCAAAAAAAAAAAAAGCCAAGAAAGCTCCATGTATTTGTCCAAAGCAAAGGTTAGTTACATGTTAATTATCGAATCCACACAGGATCATTGTCCAAGAAAGCATCCTGTCCTCGCTGACCAGCTCCTCTCCGCAGAAGAGGCATCGGTGGTTTTCCTTGTCTCGACTGGTGAGCTACTACTGGTTCTTCAGGCTGCAAGACAGAACCGAAGCAGAATTCACCCTCCACTGCCATTCTGGGCTCAGAGCTGGCTGCCGTGCCTCTCCCGAGCTTTGCCCACACGTCAGCCCCCACTGACACCCGGGCAGACCCAGGAGCATCCCACTCCCCTCCCGGCGGACGCCGCCCACCCCCCTCAGCCTCTGTCAGCGGCCGAAGCTCCAGCTTTGCAAACAAAATGAACTTTCTGTACATCCTCAATTTAAATTTGCTTGAGCCTCCCAAACCCTGCAAAACTTGCCTTGTCCACAGCCCCGCACACGAGGAGTTTCTCTCTCGGGCGGTGCTGGCGAGCTGGGCTTTACCGCTCTGGGAGATGCGCCGGTGTTTACGCTTTACATTAAAAGAATCAACCCGCACACCTGGCACCGCAAAACAAAGCTGCACGAGCCGTCCCGGGGCTTTCAACGGTGATCAGAACAGAAGATCTCAAAGACAGCTTTACTTTCACTTACATTAAAAGGGAAGGGAGACAATTTAGTCCTATAATGAAAGAAAGTATTACACACTTTCTCTTCATAGGCGGTGTAATTATTCAGCTGCTCTCTGGAACTGAAATAATGACAAATTAAAATGCCTTTCAATTCCATCTACCTTTTATATCTATTCATCTTCTGGAGTTATTATGACTCTAAAGGCTTCTTTTTATTTTAGGCATCAGCCACTATATGTTACTGAGAGCACATGGAAATTGTTCCTGCTACCAATAAAAGTTGCAGTCGTCGACGTAAGAGAAAAGTCATTTGGCTTGGCTGTAAACTACATGGTGCAACTCAAGTATTTACTATAATTTCCTGAAATTTATTAGAAATTTTACATCAAAGAGTGCATTCATTCTGGGTGAGGATGCTCGGGAGGGATCCCAGCACCGGAGCTGGGGCTGGGAAAGTCCAGGGGAAACAGAAACAACATTTTGCATAAAAATCTGACACGAAGCCCAGCCAGGACCCACCAAAGCCTTCCTCCAGTCCTGTCTCCTGCTTTTGGCACACAATAAGCTTCCAAAGCCCCCAGAGCAAACAGTGCCTGAGAAGGAGGGCGGGCAGAGCACCCATGGAGGGCAGGCAGGGCACCCACCCACCCAGCGCCCGCCGGGTGCTCTGCCTTCGCCTCTCCCCCTGCTGCAAGGTCACTGCCTCAGATACCACAACCAGGGGTGTGTTTCAGCCACGACAGGCTGCAAATAGTTGTTTACACTTTCTTAAATAGACTGAAAAAAATATGGCAATGCAATCGTGGTGAAGGGTGACATCTCTCCAGGCACGATATTTACAATATTTTGATTAGCTCCGATTTCTGAATAGCCAAGCAGCTTATGTTAATAAATACCCTATTCCAATTAGACATCTGTGTTCTCCATCAGGGGAAACAACAAAAAAAAAAAAAACAAAAAAAAAGGAAAAGGAAAAAAACCACCCAACCCTCACAGGCACCCAGCCTGCTGTTGTTCGCTCCTCAGCAGGCCATCAATCATCTGGGCTTTCTCGGGGTGCAACCCAATGACACGGGGAAGGGTTGTGCAGAAAGGTCTTCACCTTCCAAACCAGGAACGAACATGCTCAACCCTTCGGAATTCATTTTGACTGAACCCTGCACTCTGTTGGCTGGTTGAATTGATTTTACCCCGACGACAGCTGCAGGATCGGGTCCCCTCTCTGCAAATTCCCAAAATTCATCAGAAAGTTTGAAAGGGAGACCTAGACGTGTATTAGCATCTATGAATGTGTAAATGAGTGGTTATAAAACCCCAGAATATATTTGTGAGCTCTAGATGTGGCAGAGAGGTCTGGCTGATCAAAGAGACAAAATAAAGGCAAGAAGATAAAATTCTTCTTTACAGAGGGGGGAATCATTATTCCCACGTAGTCAGATTCTTAATTACTAGGGCTGGATCTCAGCCTCCGATCGCTGACAGCCAGAACGGCGGCGGACAGCTCACAGCTCTCACTATCCAGCACATTATTAGAGCGTTTGGTATATTTGCAACCAGCTCAGAGATGGCACTGACATCAAATGTGGGTCCAGGCTCTGGTATTCTGCCAACAGCATCCTCAGTCCTTTCATCCACAAATCCCTGAGGAGCCGCTTCGGACCTGGAATGGGGCCCTCCAGCACACGCACATCTTCCCCAAACACAGCTATTGCCTCCCGGGCACTGCGATGAGCACGGCAGCCTGGCCCCAGTCCCGCTGCCCTCACACGCGCATTGAAGAAGGGAAGAGCTCTTGTAAAGCCCTAAGTTAATATTGCACCTGAGCATTTCTCTGACCCCAGAATCTGAATATCTTCTGGCTTCTCGCACAACTACCCAGGACTTTGATACTCTGTTGTTTGTTGCAAATAATTTTTATAGCAGTGGTTTTTCATCTTTACAGTTTACATAAAGCAGAAAAGAGGGAAGTTTGGTTTTATTCTGCCTATGGCGAGCAGTAAGGAGCAAGGCTGGCATGGGATTCTCTCCCAGTATTTGAGGGAGAACGTGCCCTCCTTCCTGCAGCTCCTCACCAACTGGTGTCTCAGCTGCCACCAGTCCCCATAGAAACAGAGCTGCTGGTGCTGAGCGGGGTCCGGCCAAAGCAAGCACTGGCACAGCTGCCTCGCAGCTTGCTGGTCATTCTGCTACTCACCGGGGGCAGGAGGAAGGGAAAAGGGGCAAGATTAAAAAAAAAACAAACCAAAACACATCTATTTCTGGAAGGCAAGTCAAACAATGACTAAATCATGTCTCCACCGTTCATAAATCCCTAATTAAAGGTTTAGTGCTCCTCCCCTTGCAGATGTTCCAGATTCCAGCCACATTTTGGAGCCTGGGGGTGCAGCCACCAGTGCCGC
This sequence comes from Megaceryle torquata, assembly GCA_024611175.1. NCBI lineage: Eukaryota > Metazoa > Chordata > Aves > Coraciiformes > Cerylidae > Megaceryle > Megaceryle torquata. The sequence continues at coordinate 42,014 of JANIJG010007100.1, forward strand.
ATATCAGACCCCGAGCTGCAGCTCTGCTCTGCTGGCAGATTCTGCAGCAGCTCTTGCTGGGCTGCTCTGTGCAAATGCACGTTCCCAGCGGAGCGAGGACGAACACGGCCTGACCCCTGACGTAAACAGCCTGGCTGCCAGATTTGTGATGCCTTAGAAGAGACACTCTCCTGCATCTCTCGCCCCAATTCCTGACTTTGTGATAGGAAAACAAAAAAACCAGGCTGCATTTCTCCTTTATTTTAAATATACAGCTTAAAGTACCTGCAGCCTGGAGAAAAAATGGGAGCTAGTAGACATTATCTTCCTTTGCATATTCATTGGCCAGAGGGAAAAGGACTAGCTCAATATTAGCTACCTCCTCCTGCATCTTTTATTCAACACCAAAATACCAGCCAAGACACTTTCAGCTCTCCCTCCCAAGCCTCCATTTTCCCCATCTTTTGGTTAAATTGTCAGAAGCATTCAGGAGAGCCCTCAAAATTCCTGTGAGCAAACAGCAGAGCTCTGCCCACCCGCCAGACCCCCCCAAAGGAAGAAAGGTCAGCTGCAGGGTGCTTCAGCTGATGCTTCGCTGGTGGAGCTCCAGCACCGCCACCGCCCCCGCCGGGAAGCGATGGGGGTCCAGACCCACTAAGCAGTAGCTCAAGGGCTGCTGTATGGTGGGTTATTTAAAGCAACTCCAGCAGTGGCTCGGTTGTGTGTCGCTCTCCAGAGAGCTCTCAAGAACTGAAATAAATATCCACAACTTGACTCATTCCTCGTAGAAGTTCTTCTCTCCTAAAGCAGCTTTTCAGAAGACTCATCTGTGTGGTATTTTTTGGGTGCTACCAACTTCCACCCTGCAATCACCTTCCCTGCTAACGTGTCCCAGTGTGAAATCCCTTTCCTTTACAAACCGCTCCCCCTTCCTATTTCTTTCTTTTTTTTTTTAATTATGTGAAGTATGACAGCTACAGAAAATGTTTTGTTACCTTGGCAACTGCAATCCACTGGCTTCAGACCGAGTTATAAGGAAGAGGGCAGCCTTGACACTAACCAACAATAATGAGAACAGCAAAAAACCAGTGGGCAAAACACTCACCAAGGCTCACAGGAGGGCTGGGGGGGGTTGGGTGTGTTTCCTCACCTGGAACCTCAGGGCACATTTACATTTCTTCAAGCTCACTCAAGAGCCTCGGTACCACCATGACCCAGCCTCACCCTGGGACAAAGCAGCAGCGAAAATTCAGTAGAATTTTCAAAATGAAGCTTCCAAAATGAACTTTCTTTGCACAGAAGAGACAATTGCCTGTAGAAAGCTGCAAAATCACAGCTGCAGCCCTGACAAAATCTGTGTCTGTGGCCCTGCACCTCCCTTTACGCTGGAAACAGGGCTGAGCAGAGGGCACGGGTACCTCCAGTCACCCAAACAATAGTCAAGACACGACGTAGGATAACCTTTCACAATGTGTTAATTCACAGAACTAGAAATAAAGATTTGTTCATCTTTGTCTGCACTACAGATGGTTTCTGTAGTCAGGAGCATGAGCTGTATGAACTGCTTCACCCTCCTGAATTCTTTTGCTGCCTGCTATTATCACCAGTGCCCGGCTCTGTACAAACAAGGTGTACTGGGGCATCTCTGGGTATGTGGCAAACACAAGAAATATGGTCACAAGACTCCCCTGACTCCTCCTGGGGCTGCATTTCTGGGTCCAGCCACATTTAGCTCTTAACAGACCCCTTCAGACTATGGGAGGAGAACTGATCCAGGATAAAAGACATGGGTAACTCATTCCCTCAGTCCCATACAGAGCACAATGAAGCTGCAAAAGCAGCTTTGAACAAGGAGAGTAAAATCTGGTTACATACTAATTACAGGGTGGGAAGAGCTTTTGTTGTGCACAAACCCAATCTGCCAATCTATTGTCTCTCCTGCTTCTGCACTTCCCTACAGGCGCTGGAGAGATCCACGCTGTGCTCGGATACTCAGCCTCAAAGCAAATTGTGTAAGAATGAGCAGTGGATGGAGGAAATAGAATAATCAGAGCAATTTCCCATAGAAATTGGTCAGACGCATGTCTCTAATTGGCATCCCATTACTACATTTGTAACATACTTTCTTTTGAATTTATTACTTTGTTTCCTCTTGTACTGAATGCCCAGGAAAATCTCGTGGGACCAGATTTAAGTCATTATGAATAAATGATAAGAATCTAAATTTAGAAAGACTGATAAGAATATTAATTTGCAGAAGAGGAAAGTCCTTATCAAAACCAGAGGGGGAGTTCTGCAGGTCTCTGCACCGCTCTGCTGTTTGCTGCACAGGTTGGCTTCATCCTCAGGAGGAAAGAGAAAAGGGCCTTCCCTGACAGAATTCCTGTGCTCCAAGAGCTCTGGGAATGGCTGTGTCACTGAACTGGGATGCTAAAAGAGCGTGATGCCACTTGGCTTGCTGGTGTCCCAGGGAGATGTGCTGGGACCCTGGGTGCATTCAGGACAGTATGTCTGTACCCTGCTGATTTACCACCTCCCCCCAGTTCCCAGGGGTTTCAGCTCTGGAAGAGACTCTCTTCAGTTTAAGCAACAGTGGGAGGTTCTTCTGTTAAACAGCAGCAATCCCCCTGCCACGGAATGGGATTCCCAGTTCCCCCATCCCCCAACCTGGCCTGTTGCCACGCACGCTGTTGGGGAGCTGAGGATCTTCTCCCCAGTGGGCAGCAATAAATGAATGTGAATTATTGTCTCAGCTCCCGCTGATTCGTTACCCAGATATTCCCTTTGATCCCAAGCTCTGCAGTAAATTCACTCCCTGTCAGGCTCTTAGTCCAGCTACAGAACAAGAGACGAAGCAGAAAGGTCCTTAGTCTTTGCAATTTTTGTCAAAGCTGAAAGAAAACATTTGGGAAAGCAACAGATGCAGAAGGAATTATCCTTCTATAGAACTGTCTAAGTGTGGGGAAGACACTCTGCTAATTGCAGGTGATTGAACAACAAAAGCAGACGGTGTGGGTATAAAACAGGCTGGGAGACACCCTCCCAGTGCTGAAGGGAAGCAGCACATCTTTTCTGCACAGTGCTACTTCCCATCCATGAGGCTGCTCTGATTTAAAATGCACTTCTTTGTCCCTTGCAAAAACACCAGCAGCAACAACAGCAACAATAATCCAAACTCAGAAGGACTGGCAGGAGAAGGATAAATTACAGCCCTGTGCCCGGGCAGCACATCACAGCTGCTCTCATTCCAGGTTTCTGACTGGAAGAGCTGTCAGCTCTCTTTTCCAGCAGTGTGAGTTTGTTGCACTGGACCCCTTCTAGAAAATCTGATGCCATCAGTTCCTTCTGCTACTTAAGATCCTGAATGCAACTTACACCCTCAGGTCCAGAAAGGGTGGCATTTGGAACACATCAAATGCTCCATGAATAGAATGAAGCCAGTGTGAATAATACTGGGAATCTTTGCAGGTCTAATATCAATATGGGAATGCCTGTATTTCTCCTTTGGTAGCTTAAGCAAAACTGGACATCAGCACTTAGTGCTGGTTCTGCTCATCCTGCCTCCCCTTTCAGACTGCCCATAAACCTACCTGAAGGATTTCAGTGACTAATGCACCTTTTATATCCCCCTTCTAATCTGGGCAGTCCTGAGTGCTTCAGCCTGAAATGGTTCCCAGCGCTCACATGTAAGTGTATTAAGAGAGATTAGTTCATTAATCTATGCTCTGGTACCATGGATCTTTATAATTTCATTTTAACAAGTTGTACTCATCGACAGAGCAGACTCCCTCCAGTTCTCAAAGTTGGGTGATATATAATTGCTCTAAATCACAGCATAAACTTTTCACTTGGAAACACCTAATGCCATTACACTCCCAGTGTCCCTTCTGAGGTCTAGGACATGAAAGAAGCTGCAAACGCGGTATCATTAAGCACGAATGGCATCAGGACCAGACATCATTAACATTTTGGGTCACTGCTGCCCATTTCTTCTTCATCCATCCCAAACCAGCAGGCATTGCTCAGTTTGAGGCAAAGATGGGTAGATATCTGGGTTCCACGGCACCCTCTGACACATTTCAGTGGGGAGGGACAGCAAACCTGTTAGCTGGCTGAGGACACGGGGATGAGGTGTGCAAAGCCATACGGTACTCTGCTGTAGATGCACGCAGTGCTGCTGTCAGCAGAAGCAGTGAGTGCTCCTGCCCAAAAGCTGATGCCCTCTGAAGGACAAGCTGAGGACAAGGGGTGTCTCTGAGGACGTGTAGAACAACAGCCATGTGGGGGGGGGGGGGGGGTCTGTCCCTCTCACCAAGAAAAAGTCCCTCCTGATGTTTCCTAGGACCCTCCCATGCTCCAGCTGCACCCTTTGCCCCTTGTCCTGTCACTGGATGTCCCTGAGCAGAGCCTGGCTCCATCCTCCTGCCACTCACCCTGTACATCTTTAGAAACACTGCTGAGCTCACCCCTCAGTCTCCTCCCAGCTCCAGAGCCCCAGCTCCCTCAGCCTTTCCTCAGCAGGGAGATGTTCCCCTCCCTGCACCATCTCCGTGGCTCCGCTCTGGACTCTTTCAAGAGTGAAAAGCATGAGGATACCCACTTGGTCTGGTGCTTGGAGCCCTTCAGGTGCGCGTGGTATTGCTCTATGGAGTTCAGGGTGACGCTGCAGGTGTTGCAGGTGTAGCTGCGCTTCAGGCCTGCGAAGAGAACCCAGAGTCACTAATTCCGCGCTGCCCTTGGCACCGGCTGCCGCGCTTCGGTGGAGGCTGAGGACAAGCTCAGCACCGCGAGAAAAGCCATCTTCGTGCCTGGGCTACAGACTATTCAGAATCCCAAGGGCAGCTGGAAAGTACAAATGAGCAAAAACGGCTGAAGGAAGGGGGGGGGGGGGAAAGACAGAAAAGAAACTCAAATAAAAAAGCTTTAACCCTTGCTCCCAGATAACTTCTAATTAATTAGAAGGTATTCAGATCTCAAACTTCATTTCCAGTTTCGCAGACATTTCTTTTAACAGTAACCTATCTATTTACTTTTCCAGGCCAGGGTATCCAATCATTAGTGAAGCCTAAAGAAATAGTTTTAAGATGCTCAGATCAAGCAGAAGCAAGCAGGGTTCAAAGGCAAATCCCTCCTGGAGACCGCAGTGCCCGCAGTTCGCCATCCCTCTCCTGGGACTTCATCTCAAAGCATCACTGCACTCAGACTAATGAGCACAAGAGGCCTCATTTATTCCTCTGGGGTGGGGTTTTTTTTGGTAGCAATCATAATTCAGGGCAATTCCTTGTTAGTGTGTTCAGCAGCCAGCTCACTTAGGAGCCTCTTTTCCCCCCAGAGGGATGCACTCTGATTTACCAGGGAGGGACCGGCCGTGCCTGCTGAACACAGCCCCCGATCTCCCAGAGCCAGGGACTCGGCAGCCTTCATCTGAAGGTCAAAGCTGGACGCCTGGCACAGGTACCAGGTGGCCATCCAAAAGCTGGAAGCCAGGAGCTCATTTGCCTGACAGATTTGTCTTGGCTGCGATACCTGTCTACAGACCCTGACCGCAACGCAGCCCTTGCTTTGCTAATTTTAGCCCTTCACAGATACAACAACAAACAACTATTTATAAAAGCGTTTCTCTTGCTGCTGAGTACCACTGAACTAGAAATAACATCTCGGTGGCTTCACAGTAGAAACGTTATGAAATGTTTTCTTTTGTGAGGGTTTGGTTTGGTTTTGTTTGGGTTTTTCTACCTTCTAACAAATCTCTTGGCTGCTGTTGCTACTTTCCATTTTGTTGCTTATTTGATTGCCACAGTTACAACTGATTTTCTAAGCAGATATCCTGCATTTTATTTCATTGTGATGTAAATTGCAGAGAACGTGATCTAAGCGCAGCTGACTGAGCAGGCTGGGGCAGGAGCGGCCAGGGAGGTGATTGTGCTGGGCTCTGGAGAAGTGCAGGGGTCAAACAGGGCAGGTTTACATCCTGCTGGCAGAAAGGGACACCAATGGCATCAGCAGCACCAGACCAAACCACTCAAACACCCCCAGGGCACCAGAAATGGGGACTATGGCCCATCCTGCTCCCTAGGTCACGAAAGGGCTGGACCCTGTGAAGGGGCCACTGGACACCCCCCTGAGGAGCAGCACCCACATGTGTGTGTGTCCCACGCAGGGAAAGCATTTGGTTTAAAGAGCATTTCTCTCCTCATTCACAGCTCTGCCTCTGGGCACAGACTGCGGGGAAGAAAAAGCCCAGGCAATTAAGCAGATTCATGCACATCTCAAACAGAAGCCGCAAAGTGATTTATAACAAAGTCACAGAAACATTCTCTCGGCACATTCACCAGAAAAGAGCCGAGCTGAAAAACTAAACCCAACAAAACCAGCCCGTGCTTCACTTATTCGGCTAATCACAGAGTGGTAGGGGGTGGAAGGGACCTCTGGAGATCAGTGAGTCCAACCCCCCTGCCAGAGCAGGGTCACCCAGGGCAGCTCACACAGGAACAGATCCAGGTGGGTTTGGGAAGTCTCCAGAGCAGGAGACTCCACAACCTCCCTGGGCAGCCTGGGCCAGGCTCTGTCA